>OZ005662.1:48632358-48726874 GCA_963930645.1 Salticus scenicus | reverse complement strand
AGTTACCTAATCTAGAGTGTCTGGATCCATTCTAGGCACCCTAGTTCAAACCTGTTTTCTTCCTTTTGCATCAGAGTACACAGAAAAGTGAATGGCTTTAATTTTCTCTAGTACAGTCATATAGAATGATATATAAATATTTTTTTTAAGTTTAAAAATTTTTTGGTATTTAGTTTGTTTTTACCAAACTATGATCTATTTTTAAAAGTTTCAGAGGAATTATTTTCTACTACCCAACAACCCTAATTGATTTAATCTAAAATAGAAATGAGCAAAACTTCAAATGAAAAATATGTTTTAGAAAAAAATATTTGCAGTAAAATTCTTAATATTAAAACTATTTATGTTTGAGAAAAGTCGAACTCTATATAAAAGTTACCTATGATTTATAATCTTTTGGAATATTTTAATCGCTGCTATCGATAAAAATTTCTATCATCCAATATGAGATATTCCATTGAAGCGAAACGACACATATTATTCCACTTTGCATGAATTTCCCTAAAGTTTCAGACAACTTAAATGCCTCCCCTTGTAGGCTACTCATTATTAAGTCGAATTCATTTACTTTAACCTAATTCATACAATTTTCCTAAATTATTTGTGTGTACTTGAAAAAATTTCTTCCGTTTACAATGAATTTCCTTACACTCATAAACATAATAGAAGTTTTCTAAAATTCAAATCTGTATTCTAGCATACATTTTTACACGCATTCTTAAAAAAATTTGTAAAGTTGTATTTAGTTATAAATTTTATTATATTAACTTTAAATTTCCTTACACTCGTAAAAAATAACAGAGGTTTTCTAAAGTTTGCATCTACATCTATACATATAGATATTAATAGTTATTAATAGATTTTATCAAAATATGCCCACTTATCAATAAGAAAAAAAAAAAAAAAAAAATCTAGCTAACGCTGTATTAATGCTGCTAAAAAAGTAGTCTCGAATTTGCCCTCCCCCCCCCCCCCAGAACGAAAATCGCAAACACCAAAAATGGGTTTTTAGAAATATCTTAAAAACGATCAATGGCTGTTTTCAACATTTTTGTACCATTTTTAGCAGAATTCATTTGGAAGAATTTTTTGGTACAATCCGGAATTTATGAAATTTCCGCCAAAAATTGGAGCCGAGTTATGCTTAGAAACGTGTTTATTGCCACTTCTCTCTCTTGAAGTGGGTGAGGGGAAATTTCGGACAATTCCGTCAGTACAGATCATAGACCTTATATACTAGACAACGCTACCAATACGGCTGACCATTACAGCGAATGTCTTCAACATGAGGGTGTAATCTGATACCTCCATCCTTTGTTCTGAGTCTCGGAAGTCACGTGATCTTGGCCTAGGGGTGATTCCTCTCTCTCTCTCTCTCTTTTTTCCCGTATGCAAGCATAATCTCATACTTCTCTGACTGAAGTAAGAATTCAAACGCAATTTTTTCGCTTGCAAAATGATTTATCATAATTTTTTTTTCTATGTAATTAATCTATGAAAGTTTAGCTTTCCATCCATGTGTAAATCTAAATGCTAAAATAAAAAGTGCGTGCACAATAAAAATATTAAAAAACACAAAATTCGTTCCTACAGAAAAATAACATAGTGATCATTCTCCACTCTTCCTCTAGACCAACATCACGTGACAATTTTGCTGGGGAAGCTCGTTCATGATGCAGTCAAATAACGAGGGGAAATGCGTTGTCTAGTATATAAGGTCTATGGTACAGATATCGGATGCATCTAAACAATACACGCTTCAAAATTTCATGACCAGAGCTCCCATAAATTTTCCAGGACCAATTTAGCGCTAAAAAGGGGGTCTCGAATTTGCTCCCTCGTAACTCCCTCCCCGCCAAGAATAAAAATCACATACACCAAAAATGGGTTTTGGGAATTATCCTAAAAAGATGCATGGCTGTTTTCAAAATTTTTGTACCATTTTTGGCAAATTTCTACTCAAAAATCCGGGATTTACGAAATTTCCCCTCGAAAATCGATTTTCTTTCTCCCCCCTCAAAAATCAAAAATTCTAAAATCGTAGGCAATGATTATTATTTTTTATTTATTTACTTCTTCTCAAATCTAGACTCCTTGTGCAATTTCTTCACTGTGAAGTAATCTGAAGCCAAGTTATGCATATACACGTGTTTTTACCTCCTATCCCTCCCCCCCCCCCAGTGGGGGAAATTGGGGAATTTACAAAAGTTGATAGATATGATTTTAAGTTGAGTAATTCCTCCCAACTGCCATTGAATTCTGTCCAGCTGTTCTCACGTGATACCCAGACACAAATGTTATAGATATGTAGACACAACGACTGCACATGCACCACATGCGCATGCACATACGCACAGGAAATTTTCTTAAGTCAGATTTGTCTTTCACAATGTGTGAATTGTTTACACGTGAAGATATCACATTTTTTTTTAATTTGAGATCTTTACAGACAAAAGTCTGATTTTATTAATATAGATGTTATGTCGATAATGCAAAAGGAAAAAAAAAAAAACTCTTCTATAATAAAACCTCCGGTTTTATTAAATTTTTTATTTTGCAATTGAATTATGTTGTCATTGTACTCACATAAGTGGCATTTTCCGGCAGAAGTGTGTGTGTGTGGGGGGGGGGGGATACATTAAGACGCCCTTTTAAATTTCAATAGAATGCTTTGATACGTTAAAAAGGTCAAAGAAAGTTTTGCTGAATTTAAGCTCATCTTTACAAAGTTATTTCACTTTTAACGTGCCCTTTCACAAAAAACGTCCTAAACTATTTGAGGGACACAAGTTTTACCGGTATATTTTTCAAGACGCCTCATTTAGCTACACTAGTCGTATGGCTTCAGCCTGGCATTATGAAATCAGATTTAATAAAACAATTTATATTTTTCTTGGTTTTTTTTTTTTTTTTTTTTTTTTTTTTTTCCAAATAATTTATCCTCGGCTTCCGCCTTTCTTTATCTGGCGCCTGTGTGCGCTGCACAGATCGCACACCGGGTCGATGCACCCCTGAATCTGCTTGCCACTCTTGATTAATTCTGGATACTATGACACGGTTCGTGGGGTTTTTTTTTCGAATCGGTTTGTGAAGTGAATATGCGTCTATTCCTTGTAACCATTCTCGAACTTTTTTCTTTGATAACTTGACGCGTCTATGACGGTGTAAGGCATCTACACTTCCAAAACTTTCAAGTGCTTTCGGGTCTCGATAAGTTTCTCCAATGGCAACACGCGTCAGAAGGCATTAGATTAAAAAGGATAAATTTCCCATATCGTTCAAATTTAAAATAAAATCAACATTAAACTTCCCACCTTCAGGAAAAATATAAAGAATCGAAAAGACGACACACATAACAAAAGAAATGTAGAACACGAAAACCCTTTTCTCTCGTGGCGGTAACATGGTGAACACTAAATGATATTCAATCGAAAAACCCATACTTATATCTAAAATAGATTGATCAGGTCATATTTCTATAGGTCAGGAGTTAAAGCACTTGAAAATTACTGTCTTATGGAAATATTTTTACTACAATGTGCCGGGTTCGAATCCCAGTCGACATTTTATTAATCTTTATTTTCACGTACATAAAAACCTTCTTTTTCTTTAATTCATTTTTTTTTTTTTTTTTTTGTAATTTAAATTTAAATTTTTAATTACTCATCCGTTTCAAACAGTACTAATAAAACATATTCAAAAATAATCACTTTTTAAGTGAAGAGGGCCGTTAATAACTTCGTTAATTAAAATGACAGAAAATTGTAAACAGTTGAAATGCCTTCGTTGAAGCAGTCCGAATCCGAATACAGTGATATATCTCATGACGCAGAGAAACCTGCCCTCCGTGAGAAATTGCTGTCGCAGACAAAAAAAAAAAAAAAAAAATTGACTTGACGCTAGCGACAGTTACTTTTTTTTTTTTTTTTTAATATATAGAGAAAGTTTAAAATTGCATTCGTATAAAAATAAATTTTTAAGAATGAAAGTTCTTTATTATAAGTTCATTTGTATGCCAAGCCTTTGAAAAAGATAGATATAATTTACCTATCTGTTTATGAAATCAGTTTAAAGATTTATTTATATTTGCAGTGTTATAGTTTGCAAAATCTGGATAGTACATTTCTAAACAAATAACAAATAAATAAAAATACGCCAGCTTTAGTGATAAAAATTTTCAAAAAGTAACTAGGAAATTCTCACCCCTCTCCCCCTTACTTCATAAGGTCGAAGTAAGCCTTACTTAAGGAGGGGGACGAAAATATAATGGGTGAGGTCAGGAGAGAAATCCACAGTATGTAAATTTTAAATATGGGTATCTTTCAAAAGAACTTGTGAATACCTTTAAAACCAATGGTTGAATTATAAATCTGTGATAATTAAATGGATATTTATCGATGTTTTTCATTTTTAAGGAATTGTAGAAAATATATATATATTGTAGAAAATTGAATTTTTTTGACAATTAATGTAATGTTTTGCTTTTCTGGGAGGAAAATAGTCAACATTAATCATGGAAATTTTTTTCATAAATAATTTGTGGCGAGGGAAATTGTATAGGAAAATATAGAAAGTTTTGTGGTGACCACCTCATACTGGTTTTAATGAGGAAATTATGTTCACGTCATCTCAAAGTGTGTAAATTCGTTGGAAACCGGAAGTAGGAATTTTTTTCGAATCCAGTACTTTCTTCTATGAAAACAAAAAATAATTATTATTAGATTAAATATATTTTAAAACCACTTTAAAACACGTAATTAAAATTGTTTACAAAGCTTTTCGCCACAACGTTATGGCATCTCCAGGTAGTTATCTCAACACGAATTTTAAACTTTTAGAAGTTTTAAATTTTATTGTTTTATTATTTTCTTTTGTGTTAAACGTTAATAGATTTAATACTAACGAGAGTAATCTATACAAAAGAAAGTTAATATTTACTGTTTTAAATGTAATAATTTTCTAAAAGTTTGCTATCTTTATTGAATATTTGCTAAAATCCCTTTCCCCTCCAATTAATAAAAAATTAAGTTAAAATAAGTGAACGAATATATGGAGGAGCCGGGAGGGGAGATATACAAAACATTTCTCGTGAAAAAGTAGAAAGTATTATTATTTTTCTATTTAACCCTACGTCAGGCGCACCCGTAGGACGAACAAAATCAGGCGCACCCTGCCTGAGAGGCCAGGTAAATACATTATTGTTAATACGTACTTGTACTACAATCAATAAATTCTTACTTATGCATCAAATTTTCGTTTATTACTTTCTATTCACACCTAATAAGGTCACCAAATGGGTGTTTTTGAATTAAAAATAATGTGTAGGATATTTAGAGAATAAAAACCAGAACGGGCTTCTCAGGCAGGGTGCGCCCAACGGAGGGTTAAAGGGGTGGAAAGGGAATGTAGTTGCTGTAGTCAAAAGACCGAAATTTGGTCTTATTATAGATTTTTCTCTTCTAATTTATACACGAAAAGATATATATACAAAAATGATATTTATTACTATATTTATACGAAGTTTCCGATATTCAAGGATATACAATTTTTTCCCTTATAAAAAAATTATACAAAGTTTGACTGAAACTAAAAAAAAAAAAAAAAAAAAGGTAATTTTTTTTTTTTTTTTTTTTCGACCTCCTCTCCCATATTCCCCAAGTACATTATAATTCTACTTTTTTTTTTTTTTTTTTTTTTTTTTAAATTTATTAATTACACTGCTCGGCATGAAAATATCCTCTGACACCATTTCCGCATATTCTTGTGTAAAATGAACGCCTGAATCGTCAATGTGACGTCCATTTTGCCCTATCACCCACCGTCTTTCAGGAATGGCCGTATAGTCTTATAATTTTTCGGTGATGTTATGGCTAAAAGTTTAATTTTTAGGACGGAGGGGGGGGGGGATTATTTTTAACCACTAAATATCTTGAGGTGACTACAGAGTTGGAAAATTCTAAAATTTGGACATTTGCGACAAGGGGAATATATATTTTTTTTTTCCGGGGGGGGGGGGGGGCATTGAAATTATGCATCACATATCTTATATTTTTTTAATCTGTTATTAATGTTATTTTTTAAACTTTATATTTGTTTGTTTTTAGGTCTTAAATTATTTTTCTTTCTTCAAATCAAATTCATAGTCATACAATTATTGAAGAGGGAAAGAAATTGAGGGAGTGGGTGGTGTACTAGAAAATGGAAGGTGACTAGGCAAAATGGGAGACATATTCGGATTCCGGAGGTAATCTATTTTACATAAGAATCATCAAGAATGGTATCAGATCTCGATTTTTTTTTCTCAAGGCAGTGTTAAGTAATACACAAAATTTCTTTGAAATTCACAATAAGCGATTTTTTTTTTTTTTTTTTTTCCTATACCCTCCCAGCATCCAGATATATAAAACTGATATTGTATTTTTTCTTTATTTTGAAATAATTAAAGGTAGTTTCTTAGAAAATATTTGAATGCGGTTTAATAATGTCAAACTCAAACACCTAAAGAAATTCGGGGTGTGCATTGTATGGTTAATTCTGATAAAAGACTTTGATTAAAATCCATTGAGAAAAGCAATAATTCAATTGTAAATACTAACATAAATTACTTTTTCCCCTACACCAATTATGTCGGAGCACAAATTATATTTGCTTCAAACATTCAAAAATAAAAGTTACAGACACTGAAAAACTTTCATTATTATATCCGTTACTATTTTTTCGATACACCAAATAAATTCCTTAAACAATATCATTCAGTCTCTGAAACGTGAAACTGCAGATGAATTTACAGTAAAAATCCAATTATTAATATTAATCCTGTTATACTGATAAAACTCTTAATCACCATTACAGTTATAAATATATATATGTGGATGTATTTTTATTTATTTTAGCCTAGAGCAAAATATCAACTTAAATTACTTATTAGAATGAGACTGTTTCTTTAAGACAGCAACAAAGCGTTCTCACCATTTTGCAGTATACCACCACAAGATAAACGATAATAAAGTAGTTATAATAACAATAAAATAATGCCTAATCGTAATAATTGCCAGAGAAAATAATAATCAAATGAATAAACACTTGAACAATGACGTGCTTTATTTATTACAAAACATTAATTAATCACACATTTTAAAAACTGACCTCTTGCACTGACTAATTTAAATTCTGTTCAAGAGAGAAATGATTTAAAATTATAATAACAAAGTTTAAAATAAAATTATACTTTTCAGTATTTCATCTTTATACCGATTTAAAAAGTATATATACAGTGTTAGTATTATTATTTAAATAATATAGTTAACATATTTTATTTTGCACAATTTTTTTTACTCTTATTTTTAAAAATGCAAAGCAGTAAAATAAATGAAACCATGACTTACAGAAACAGAATGGGACCAAATACAGCACAGAAGACAAAAGAAACTAACACCAGATGACACACGCCTTCGTTAACAGGACTAGAGAGTCCCGATTCCCTGGACTGGTTAGAACCAAACTAAAAACTTTTATATAATAGGTTATAGATATGAACATGAACACGTGCAAAGCTAAGGGTTGCTCTATTAATCTGGCTCTATTGGTATGTTTTAAAAATAAAGCGCCAAAGTTTGCACAAAAGAAAAAAGCTAAAGGGGAAATCGGATTGACAATGACATTGACCTTGAACCTCTAACCATACATCCTAAATCAACCAGTCTTGTTTCGAGGGGAGGGGAATATATGTTTGGTGACAAACCTATCTGATAAGACATAAGAGCAGAGACTTGTTTTGCATGATGTGGTGAAAAAAAAAGTTGTATTGCACATGATGTTTTCAACAATGAAAGGGGGAGTATTTGTTTCCACAGCAAAAATAAATGTGAATTTACTTCAATTTTATGTCTTCTGTTCATATCATCTCAAAAAAAAAAAAAAAAAAAAATGCTACATATAATATGTGTAATAGTGAGTAATGGAAGGGGAGGCGGAAAAATGGGTAAGGGAAAAATGGGTAACGGAAAGATGGGTAACGGAAAAATGGGTAAGCGGAAAAAAGGGTAACGGAAAAAAGGGTAAGCGGAAAAATGGGTAATGGAAAAATGGGTAACGGAAGAATGGGTAAATTGCGAATTGCTACTTGCGAATCGTACACTGAAATTGCCCCAAATTATGCCATAGAGTTAAACTATGTTTCGAAAGCATTTCATCTTTGTTAGTGATTATTTATTTCATCGTCAGTTAGAAATTTATTCTTTTAAGAGGGCTGAATATAAAAAATCTTTCACAGGACCTTTTTCAGTTAAAAAAATAAATAAATAACCTTTTATTTATTACTTTATTCACATATTTACTATTTATGGTATTTTAATTATTTTTTAAAAGATATCATAATGTTAAAATAATAATTATAATAATAATTAAAAAAAAGAAGAAGAAGAAGAAGACAAGAAATAATGGAGACTATTTTTATTTTTCGGACAGAGATAAATTGAAGAGCTTTGTTTGAGTTAAAAGTGATGGCAGGTGTTTGACAGGAATTCTTTTTCTTAGAAGCGTTCTCTAGTTTCTATCATGCTTGGGGAAGTCATTGAGTTACGCTCCCCTGTAGCATAAAAGAAAGGGTGGTATTTTCTAGAATGGTAATGCAGAAAGAAGTTTGACAGCGTTTTTCCAAGTATTCCCGGCTACATACGTTGGTTACAGATAAAGATTAAGCTGATAATTTGCTGTTCTTTAAATGAATTGTTAAATAATTGCACGTAAAAAATCTTTTAATTATTAAAATTACTTTAAGTACGGAATTAAACATTAGATATATCTATTTTTACTTGAGCAGTATTGATCTTATAAAATATGCAAAACAACTGTTTTAGAAATAAAATAAATAACTCTGCAATTTAGGTACAAAAAAAAAAAAAAAAAAAAAAAAAAAAAAAAAAAAAAACCTCCCTCCCCCTACACACGAACAATATATATATATAATTTTTAATGATAATATTGAAAAGAATGAGAACGGAAGCTAAACAGTTGAATAATTCATTACAAAACTCCACAAAGCCGATTAGGTAACTAGCGAACTTAGATAAGTTCGATATTTAAAATTTATCGGAATAGTTATATTAACTTAAATTTGTTAAAATGGTAAAATTTTTTATCTTTCTCTATCCTAATTTTGATTGTTCTTAAGAGAGACAGACAGAGAAATTGCAATTTTTATTTTAATGCGATTAAAATATATAGAGAGCTTTAGAGGTTGTTGTTGTAGGATTTTTAAGGCCGATTGACTCCGCAAGTGTCCTACGCCTATGGGGAGAATGCCCTCCATGGGGGTCTTGCTAAGGGGTCCTAGCCCGTATTTACGCGTGTTTGGAGGAAACCATGGAAAACTCCGAACGGCTAGATCGATGAGCGCGACCTGGGATCGAACCCGGCACCTCCCACCTACCAGCTTTGAGTGCAGAACCGGCCGGCCGCTGGTGGGTTAGAGCCTTAGAGGAAGGAAGTAAAATTATACTTACGTATTGGAGGTTTAACACAAATATATTCTTGTTCTAATTTTATTTTATTACAGAATTGTTTTAATGAATTAAGGATTTATTTATTTTTAGAATAATAATATATTTGGGAATTTTATTAATTAAAATTTTGATATTTGTAATTGGCTAATATTTCTTTTATAATCTTTCAATAACAAGTGCAATTTACACTTTAACCTTTTTTTTTTTTTACAAAATCTGATCGTGTTGATAGCTTGCCCCCAAAATTTAATACAATTGCATTATTTTTAGTTATTTACTTTTCTTTCTTAAATTATATGACTACTTATTTGAAATATTACCCAAAATTAATATGTATGTAAACACTGTATTTTTATTTTATTTTATTTATTTATTTATTTATGTATTTGTAAATGCACTGGTAACATTTTGTTCTGTGAAAACTTCAGTTACTCTAATTTAATTTTTTATAACTACAATTAACTAAAATTTTATTTTTAAAATTCTTGTAATGGTATTATAATTTGGCAAAATTATTCACTCGTTCTAATTCAATTATTAATTCATTTCGCATTTTTTTTTTTTTTTTTTTATCAAATCTTTTTATCTTTCTCTATCCTAATTTTGATTGTTCTTTAGAGAGACAGACTGAGAAATTGCAATTTTTATTTTAATGCGATTAAAAATATATAGAGAGCTTTAGAGATTGTTGTTGTAGGATTTTTAAGGCCGATTAACTCGGCAAGTGTACTACGCCTATGGGGAGAATGCCCTCCATGGGGGTCTTGCTAAGGGGTACTAACCCGTATTTGCGCGTGTTTCGGAGGAAACCATAGAAAACTCCGAACGGCTAGATCGTTGCGCGCGACCTGGGACCGAACCCGGCACCTTCCACCTACCATTTTTGAGTGCAGAACCGGTCGGCCGCTGATGGGCTAGAGCCTTAGAGGAATGAAGTAAAATTTTATATACGTTTAGTTTTTTTTTTTACTTTCCTTTCTTAAATTATATGACTACTTATTCGAAATATTACCCAAAATTAATATGTGCACTGTATTTTTACTTATTTTACTTTATTTTATTTTATTTATTTATTTATGTATTTGTAAATGCATTCGTAACATTTTGTTCTGTGAAAACTTCAGTCACTTTAATTTAATTTTTTATAACTACTTTTAACTAAAATTTTATTTTAAGATTCTTGTAATGGTATTATAATTGGGCAAAATTATTCATTCATTCTAATTCAAATATTAATTCATTTCGCAGTAAAATTGGTAACAATAACTTGATAAATGGGTAAGGGTGCAATTATCTATGTAAATACAATGAACTGTTTTTATGTGTGTGTGTGAGTGATTGATGTGTGGGCTGAACGGAAAAAAGTAGTTTTCGAACTACTAAATACAATTGACTCCTAATAAAATCCCTACAATATCATCAACAGTCATGTATATTTTGAAATTGAAGATAAGATTTACTTGTTTGTTTTCAAATTATGGAACAGAGCAAGCGCACGTGGCGTCACTGAGATAAACACTGACAAATGATTCCGCACGTGCTTTAAAATGTAGGCAAAAGGTGGGGTAAATAGCTATGTACTTTCATTTCTCCAATATTTTTAACACGTTTTACATTTCTGCTGAGATTTAACCATTGTTACTGCTTGTTATATAAATTGATATTATGTGGTAGCTTTTAACTGAAAAATCTGTATTAAAAAACTTTCAATGTAAAAATATTTTTTCTGTATCAGATTATAGGAAAAAATATATATATATTATTTAATATAAAAATATAATTCAAAATGACGGCATTTACTAAAAATCAAAATGATTAATAATAAAATTAATTTGTTCAATAGAACTATTTGAGCTTTTAATTGAAAAATCTATTTCTAAATACTTTTAATATAAAAATATATTTTTTCCCCTGAAAATAATAATAATAATAATAAAAAAGGAAAAAATTAAAAAACTTGGAAAGTATTATTGTTTTAGCTTTTAATAGTAAAATCTATATTAAAATACTTTTAATATTATTAAAACAATTTATTTCTCTGAACGATAATAATAATAATAATAATAATAATAATAATAGCTAGTTTAAAAAAAATCACATCATTCATTAAAATATTCGAATTAAAAAACAATAATTTATTTATTAAAAATATAATTTTTTATAATTAAATTAGGTGAAATTACTTAATACATTTTTTTAAACTTTTAATTACAATGCCTATTACAGTAGCCGACTGGTTCTGCTCTCCAAACTGATAGACTGGTGTTATTGTTGGTGTTTGGAAATAAAGACGATTGACTATTCTACGGGCCTTGGCCCGAGGGGGAGTACCTTCCGTAGAGGTCTTTCTAAGGGGTTCTAGCCCATATTTTTGCAAGTTTCCGAGAAAACCATGGAAAACTCCGAACGGCTAGATCGACGAGTGGGGACCTGGGATCGAACCCGGCACCTCACGTCAACCAACTTTGAGCGCAGAACCGCTCTGCCGCTGGTGGGCCCTGATAGATTGGAATTGCGGGTTCGATCCAAGGTCTCGTTTGTCATCCTAGACATTCAGAATTTTCCATTGTTTTTTTTTTTTTTTTTTTCTGAAAATCGCATACATCAAGGACAGGCTCCTTAGAAAGAACTCTTATGAAAGTCATTTCACCCAGACTTGTCAATAGGTTTTAAAGCTCAAACCACAACCATCAAAATATTTTTAATTAAAAAACTTATATATATATACATATATATATATATATATATATATATATATATATGTATATGATTACATATAAAAAAAATATAGTAATTAAAAAATGATTTAATAATACATATTTATAAAATATAATTCAGTTATTAAGAATATAAATTTTTAATAATTAAAATAGTTCAAATTGCTTAATACTGTTGTTTAAGCCTTAAAATGAAAAAATAAATTCAAAATGTTCTTAAACATAAAAATATTTGTTTCTGTAATTGATTATAGGAATAAGGATCTAATTAAAATTATTTTATTTAGAAAACTTTAAAAGAAAGAGTAAAGTAATTGTCTAAGAACTGAATGAATTATCAAAAACGTAAATTTTAATAATTAAATTAGGTGTGACTCCTTAATACAACTTTTTCTGCTTTCAATAGAAAATATTATTTTAAAATACTTTTATTATTAAAAGATTTTATTTACTGTGAATAATTATGAGGAAAAAGGTAGTTAAGGATCGAATTAAAATTATTTTATTTTAAAAATTTTAATAGAATGACTAAATTAATTATCTGAAAACTAAAAGAATTAACAAAAATATAAATTTTAATAATTAAATTAGCTGAGATTACTACAATTTTTTCTGCTTTCAGTAGAAATAATTATTTTAAAACAATTTTAATATTAAAAGATTTACTTTCTATGAACAATTATATATATATATACAGCTAGTTAAAAAAATATTTAATGAAATATTCCAATTAAAAACACTAACTTATTTATTAAAAATATAATTTATTATAATTAACTTAGTTGAAATCGCTGAATAAGATTATTTGGACTTTTAATTAGTAATAAGCCGAGCAGTTCTGCTCTCCAAACTGGTAGACAGGAAGTGCCGGGTTCGATCCCAGATCATGATCGTCGACTCTCATGTTCTCAAACGGCTTTAACACCTAAACTACCTCCATCAAATTATTTTTAAAATAAAAAGTTATTTTAATCAATGATTATATAAAAATAATAATCTTAATGTTATAACAAATATTACATTTAATTAGTTTGTTGTAATTTTACTAATGCAATGCAGTGTAATCCTATGATATAAAATAGTTTAACTCCGCTTTTATAGTTTCAGTGCAAAATCAATTATTTTTAGCTACATAACCAAACTTTTATTATAAATTAGAAGTATAATTCCATTCAAAATTAAATTGTTTATAGATAATGACTAAGCCATTTCTGTCTTGCAATTAATAAATTCTAATACTCTGCGGTGCATATTATGATTAAACATACTTCATTCCAATATGAGAAATTAAATTGTCAAAAAATTCTCAATTTCATAAATTAATTAATTAATGAAAAAAAAAAAAAAATATGTTGTAGCCACCACAAGACATTCTTCTATATTTTCCTGTATTATCGATTAAAAAAAAAAAAAAAAACTTTGTGTAATCACGTACAATTTGTGAAAATATTACAGTAATTGTCAGACATACTTGGGATGGTGGGGGGGTTAAAGAGAGAGGAGAAGACAGTTAAAATAAAATGACTTTTTATATCACTATTTTACCGTTTTAAATGATATATTCTATACTATCACTTACTTTTTATGAGTGTATTATATACCTGAGGGGGGGGGGGGGGTTGCAGATGAAAATGAAAAATATTTTTTTTTAAGTACCCTAGTATCGATTTAAATAAATCTTTGTGTATATACCACTTACTGTTTAAGAAAAATTACAGTGAGTGTTACACAGATCTCAGGAGGGTACAGAATAAAAAAAGGAGTCGTTTTTATATCACTATGCTACTTTTTTATGCACTATGTTTTTATATTACTAGCAATTTGTATGAAACTTTGTTTGATTATCACTTACTTTTTATTAAAATTATAATGAAATTTACTTGTAGTTAAAAAGGGGGACGAGTATGTGTGTGGTGATGGTGGAGGGGGGGGGGGCAGAGGAAAAACAAAATCTATTTAAACAACACTTATTATCTTTTTTTTTATGACATTTTGTTCAAATGTCGCTTACTGTTAATGAAAAATTACAGTGATTGTTACATATGTCTAGGTAAGGAGGGGGGGGGGGGAGAGTGCTGGAGACATAAAGATACAAATAATGTTTTATATCATTGTGCTTTGCATTTTACTAAAATTTATTATAAATATCATTTAATTTTTAGGAAAATTTACGCTGATTGTTAAATATATCTTGGGGGTTATACGGGTAGAGGAGAAAAAGGCTTGTATAAATATCACAATGTTACCAATTTTAATTAAAATATTAACAACTATCACCTACTTTTAATGAAAAATTACGGCGAGTGTTACCTACACATGGGGGACAAGGAGGAAGAGAAAAAAATACGATTGTTTTTAAATTATACTGCTTCATATTTATAGGAAATTTTGTATAAATGCCCTTTATTGTTTATGAAAATTTTTAGGGAGGGCTATGTATCGCAGTATCCTTCAGTTTCTAAGTTAGTAGGTAAAAATTCAATGCAATGTTCATATCAGACATTAATTAAAAGTTAATATCAAATATTGGTAAAAGATTATTCTGAAGCAGATTTTTTTTTTTTTTTTTTTTTAATCTGTCCCATTTCCCACACCCCTCTCGTAGAAACAGAAAAAAAAAATACTATCGTTCGTATTAAAAAGGCACTACTCTTAATTTCTCCTCGTAAAACTGATGCTAAACATCAACGAGAGCATAAGTTTTTTATTTCTGGGGGGGGGGGGGAGGTAAAAGAGACAGATTAAAAGAAGAAATTTCATTTTTTAGTAACATTTTTCAGATTTAAATCATACATTGAATTTTTGCGTACAAACTCAGGAAGAGAAAGAAACTGATACTTAACCCTCACTGTAATGTTTTATACACAGTAAGTAATATTTCTACAAAGTTTCATTAAACTAGCAACAAGATGGTACAAAAACATATTAGCCCTTAGTTCTCACCGGGTAGTGTCTTTTCAATTTTCCTCTTCTCTTCAATTTTTGATAAACAATAAGAGATATTTATGCAAATTTTCCTATTTAAGTGATTTAAAAACAATATCCCCCCCCCTCCTAGATATATGTAACACTCTTTGGAATTTTTTATAAAAAGCAGGTAATAGTTTTTGAAATTTTAATTAAAACTGGTAACATTGTGATACTTATGCAATCATTTTTCTCTTTTGGCCCCTCCAGATAGCCCCAAGATATACATAACAATCAGGGTAAATTTTCCAAATTGTTCAATAATATTTATAATAAATTTTATTAAAATGCAAAATATAGTGACATAAACATTCATTTTCTTTCCCTCTGTTTCCCCCCCCCCCCCAAGACATATCTAACTTCACTGTAATTTTTCATTAATAGTAAGTGATATTTACACAAAATGTCAATAAAAAAAAAAAAAAAAAAAGCGATAATAAGTGTTGTTTAAAAAGATTATTTTATTTTTCATCTATCCCCCCCTTAGCCCCTCCCTATCAACCGTAGGTAACTTTCACTATAATTTTAATAAAATGAAAGTACAAATGATAGTACAAAGTTTCATATAAATAAGTAGCATAGTGTTATAAAAAAAAAAAAAAAAAAAAAAAATTCGTCACTCTGCCCCTCCCCCCCTAGTAAACCGTCCAGACATGTGTAATACTCACTGTAATTTTTCTTAAACAGTACGTTGTATATACACAAAGGTTTTTTTTTTTTTTTTTTTTTTTTTTTAATCGATAATAGGGCAGTTTAAAGAATAATATATTTTACTTCCATCTGCAACCCCCCCCCCCCAGGTATATAATATGTACATTCATTGTGATAGTCACAAATTGTACGTGCTTATACAAAGTTTCATTAAAATCAGTAAGAAGGTGGTATAAAAACAATTGTTTTCTTTCCATTTGCTTCTAGCTCCTCCCCCCCTTTTCTCAGATATAAAATAAATGAATGGTGTACCAAATCAAATGAAATTCTAAAAATGTAATTTGAAAGTCATTCTGTGAATTCCTTATTTGATATTTATTATTTGCGATTTGCGAAGTGAAAAAGTGCCCTTTTTACCGGTGTCCTTTTTTCCGGTGACTTTTTTTCGGGATCCCAGACCCACATATATTTTCTAAAAATGGTGAAATCGTTTTTTGAAGTTTTCAAAACATGTAAATCCATCGAAAACCGGAAGTTGAAAATTTTTTCGAATCCAATACTTTCTATTGAATAAATAATAATAAAAAAAATGCCATAACTTAATTTGTGATGCTTCAGATGATTGATTATAAAAGATATTTTGTAATTAAAGCCTATCTTCAATGTAATCATCACTTATTACTTTTGCTTACCCATAGGGTCGAGAAGGAATTGCTTTAGGGTCAAATTTTTAAACGTGAGTTTTTGTTATTTTTACATATTTTAAGGTCCCCTGAATACGAAAATCATGTTTTTAGCGAATGGTCTGTTTGTCTGTTATCAGCATATCTCAAGAACATATAGTAGCAGAAATTCCAAACTAGGTATTCTAAATGTGTATCATATAGGGATGCTACAGTAAGCTTTTCGTTGAGATGAAGCAAATGGTTCGTGTACAGGGACACTCAAAAGTATTCAAATACATTACGTCTATGGGGGAAATTGCAGGTAAGTAGAGTTTAACATCTATAGACTGCACTAAATCAAATGAAACGAATATATATTTTTTGTAATAGAGATAGTCAACTGGGAAAAAAAAAAAATTGTGAATGTGGGATCCTCGCCTCCCCCCTAGGGGGGAAGTCCCCCGCGAGGGGAGTAAATTTTCATGATGAGTATCTTTCCAAAGAGCTCGCCAATACCTTTAAAAGGAATGGTTGAACCATCGATCTGCGATAATTTAAAATAAAGTTATCGACCTTTTTTTCATTTTTAACAAAAAGAAAAAAAAAAAAAAGAAAAGAAAAAAGAAAGAAAAGAAAAAAAAGAAAAGAAAATTTGTAATATTGAGAATAAATTCAACTCTTTTTTTTTTAATATATATATTTAGTGTTACACTACTTCTCTAATATGGAAATCGCCTGCATTATCATAAAAGATAATTTTTTTTAAAATAATAATTTTAATAAATTATTTTTTAAAAACAGAATTATTTTTTAATAACCGAATTCAATTCTATATAAATGTAGGTGCATTAATGAAACCGGGGGTTGAGGGGGGGTGATAGCCCCCCTCACACTGAACTAATTATCATATAAAACTCTTCCGAAGCCTAATTTGAATTGTTTAACACAGGTTTACATAACAGTACTCGTTATCTTACCTTTTAATCTGCAACCTGTATTTATAGTATTAAATTTCAGGGTAAGAGAAAGTCGAGTGAGTGACACACCAGATTATTATTATTATTATTATTGTACTTAACGTAAGCAATCATAATAAATATTAAAATTTAATTATTATATTAGAAAAATGTAAATTCATAACGCTTTATTAAATACTACTATTAAATAACAAACTGAATCTACCTTTAAAAACGTTAAAATTTTTAAAATATTATTCTTAATTATTATTTTATGTAATAATATTACGTAAAAAATCACTTGTCTAGACTAAATTTGCACGAATAAAAATTGTGTATTAAAATGTCGATTGTATGCCTTTTTAATATTTTATGTCAAACCTTTCAAAGAGGTGTATATTGCATAATATACTTTTGTCTTCATTTCTTTACATCTTTTTATAGGACAACAAGATTCTTCTAGAAAGGAAAGAAGGTAAAGGGAGTTTTCTGTATCTGAAAAGAAGGAAATATCACAAATTCTCGCCTTTTAAAATATTTCTTATCTATTCAATGTTCAAAGAGTAGGACTATAAAGGGAAGGACCATTGTATAGATTATGATTGTGAACTGTGAAGTGAGAATACAAAAGCAGAGGTTGGAATAGGAGAGGGTAACTCCATGACATTGTATAATAATAATTTAGATGTCATCTTGGTTAGTGAAACCCACTTTTCCCAGGGTAATTTCACCAAAGTTGCAAATTATAAATTATACAATGTTGACAGGCTTTATAATGGCAACCACTGTGGCGGCACTGCTATTTATCTTAAGAACGGCTTCAATGCTACTTTCATTAAAGTCCCAAATATAAATTCCATTGAAGCTACGCCTATTATTTTAGACTTCCCAAATATTCCAAAATTACTCATTGCAGCGGTATATATTCCTCCTAATTCTGCAAGGAATGACCTGCTCGAGCGAGAACTCTCCCATCTCACTAATCTCTATTCAAACTTTATTATTGCGGGTGACTTTAATGCCAAGCATTTGACTTGGAATTGCCCCTCTAATGATCGTAGAGGAAATATCATCAGAATGTGGGTAGATCAAAATCATGCTGAAATTATAGCCTCCCCTGAACCCACCTCAACCAGAAGTAATAATGTTATAGATTTTGCTATCACCCGCAATTTCCCTTATAATTATAGCATTCAAACGCTACACGAGCTTAATTCTGATCATTTGCCTGTAATTGTCAGTTTCCGGACTGATAATTATTTTTTGGATTTACCTGCGTCTCTCACCACTAGGTGGAGCCACTACACGGAGATCCTGGCTGACACTCAGCCGCCCTAAATTATTCCATCTACTAAGTCTGAAGCTGAGAGTGCTATCAGTATGCTTGAGGAAAAACTTCAAGATGCATATAGCAATAGCTCAGTTCCTAGAAAGAGGGCTGGTAATTATTTCCGGTTACCTGACGATATCAGACAGATGGTCAGAGAACGAAATCGTGCTCGTAAACTCTGGCAGGTCAATAGGTCCCCGTATTTTAGAAGCAGGTTTAATATGCTTGCTAGGAGGGCTAAAGCTGCAATTCTGGAGTACAGTAAAACTCACTACAACAACTTTGTCGAAAGTCTCTCGACTAAAGACAACACAATTTGGAAGTATTATTCCCGTATTCGTAGGCCAGAAACACGCATTCCGGCTATTGACAGCCCCAACGGGATGGCAGTTACTAACACTGAAAAGGCTGAGGCAATTGCTCTCAGTCTTAGAAGTCAGTTTTCACCTCACCACGATGTTTTAAATCCTAGGATAGCTACCATAGTTGATAATAGTGTCAATAACTTGCTCAACAAAAATACCACAAATACTTTAAAACCTACTACTCCTTCTGAAATTATCAACT
Source organism: Salticus scenicus (assembly GCA_963930645.1). Classification (NCBI taxonomy): domain Eukaryota; kingdom Metazoa; phylum Arthropoda; class Arachnida; order Araneae; family Salticidae; genus Salticus; species Salticus scenicus. The sequence continues at coordinate 48,707,518 of OZ005662.1, read as the reverse complement.
ATGTCTCTGGTCTCAAAAAAACAAGGCCCCGGGCAAGGATAATATAACCACTAATATGCTTATTAACCTCCCCCTTAATTTTGTTTTTTATATAGCTTTTTTAATTAACCGCATGCTTATTTTAAATATCTTCCCTGATAGCTGGAAAGCCAGCGTGATCGTTCCAATTCCGAAGGGCGCTGGAACGAATGCGCATGCGCCGGAAAACTACAGGCCAATTTCTCTTCTCAGTTGCATGTCGAAGATCTATGAATATGTTCTAGTAAAGCGCTTGAATGAGTTTACTGACTCTCATGACGTCATAATGCCGGAGCAATTCGGATTTCGTCCGAAACACTCCACTCAACATCAATTATGGAGAGTGAGTGAAATCATTCATGACGGGCTCCAAAATGGAGCCACTGGAATTATATTCTTAGATGTTCAAAAAGCTTTCGATAAGGTATGGCATGACGGCCTTATCCACAAACTAATATCTATCGGTCTCCCAGACCAATTAACTAAAATATTGCATGACTATCTCAACAATAGAACCTTTTCTGTTAAAGTTGGTAATTCTTATTCTAATCCTTCTCCCATTTTTAGTTCTGTCCCCCAAGGTTCCTTGCTCGGACCGTTTCTTTTTAATATTTACGTCAATGACATGCCGAAAGATCCGGATGTCAAATTAGCGACTTTCGCTGACGATGCTGCCATCTGTTGTCACAAACGCACAACAAAAGCCGTTTTTGAAGTACTCCAGACTTATTTAAATAAATTTTCGATCTGGTTAAGAAAATGGAGAATCAAAGTTAATAACTCCAAAAGTGCCGCCATTTTCTTCACAAATAAAAAATATGACACCTCCACTAACTTCCTACTTAATAATCAGCCGATACCCTGGGAACTTTGCTATAAATACCTAGGAATTTACCTAGATTCTAAATTAACGTGGTCTCGTCACATTTCAGAATCTCTGATAAAAGCTGACAAGGCCGCAAAAGCCCTTCATTCTCTTTTAGCTTATAATAGCCGCCTGTCTCTTAAGAATAAATTATTATTATACAAATCTATGATTCGTCCGATCATTACCTATGGGTGCATGATCTATGGTTCTGCTGCTCAAACTCAGTTAAGAAAAATTCAGACATTCCAAAATAATCTTTTACGTAGGTTTGTCAAAGCTACTCGTTATGTCCGCAATGATGCTATTCACCGAGATCTTCGAATTAGGCCAATCTTTGCCGAAAATCGAAAACTTACGATGAAGTTTCACAGATCTATCCCCAGTGTTGGAAATCCTCTGTTGAACTCAATTCATCGCTACGATCCTGGAGTCGGTCGTGGAAAGAAACGACCCTTAGCTATTTTAACTAGGGGAATCGACTTTCTGCCCGTCTCTAAGAAGAGTAGAATTATTACATCTGGAGTTACATAACAGTGTATTTCCTCACAAAATTATTTTTCTCCCTAGAGCAAACGAAATGTTTCTCTAGAGTTGGCTAACCCTAGCATCAGGCCTAAGTACTGTTTTATTTTTTACAGACGCGATTTCCACCTCTCTACTCATGAATTCCTCTAAATTTTTGTTGTCTCCTTTCAAAACTATGAACTGCCGTTTTTTATTTTTTATTATTTGGCTATTTTTATTAAGTTTTATCGTTTTTTATTACTTTTGTTAGTTCAGTTGCTGACTTCTGACGGAGTGCCCAAAAGCGATCCCGGATTGGTCAGAGCCTCGCGCTCTGATTGGCCGGGTCGCCTAGGACATAATTCCGTCGTTTTTAGCTCAAAATTTTTCAGAGAGGATTGAGAATAACTTGCTGTTTGCTGATTGGTCCACGGATCCACCTCAGAACTTAGTTTCTGGATGGAAACCGGGATTCGATCTGAAACTGCATTTTATTTCTCTTTAATCCTCCCCTGTCCTTTTTATTTTTATTTCTTGACAGAATTCTTAGGAAAAAAAAAATGTATGGCCCCCTTTGTTTTATTAATTGCGGGACTCCGAGCGTTTTCCTGTGCCCCTTGGGGCGCCCTGCTCAGCTCTCTATTCCTTTTCGCCGTCCAGACTGTCTTCGTCAACGCACGCAGCTGTTTTCTGCTGCACTTATATTTTCAAGGAGATTTAATTTTTTTTTTTTTTTTTTTTTTTTTTTTTTTTTTTAATCTCCTGCTGCTTTACTCAGGTTAATTCCCCTGCTAACGTGGGAGAGTTTCTGAGTCTAAATTCTAAATTTATTTTTTAATTAAAAAGCCTTCGGCTTTTTAATATTTTCTTTTCTGTAAAATTATCATTATGTTTTTTGGCACTTTCGATGGAGGTAAGCAACGGTTGCGACCGATTGCAGGTACTCCGAATCAACTACGTTGACGTTCAACTCCATGACATTACCTGATGAAAGAAAAAACTGGAGAACGCTTCTAGGAAAAACATTTCCTTCCTAATTCCCTCATTGTCTACACAAAGAAAGCATTTCTGTTTATCCGTGCTCAAAAAGTAAAATAAGTCTCCAATCTCCTCCCATCCTCAACTCTTTATTTATTTATTTTTTATTTTTTATTTAACCATTAATTTTTTTAATGTTCTTTATTTTCTTTTATTCTTTTTCTTTTCTTTTTTTTTTTTTTTCTTAAATAATTAACATTGATATAAAAATTGAAAAAGTGAATAAATATATTAATAAAGGCTAAAATTCCTTCTTTAAGACTGAAAAATGTTGGAAAATGAATGATTCTAATATTCAGAGCTCCTTGGGAAAAAAAAAAAATATATATATATATATATATATACACACTTAATCTGACGGCGAAAAATGTTATCAGTACCAAAGATGAAATATATTTTACACTTGAGATATTTTAGCATATAATTCGCTAGTAAAAATTCTCAAATTACCCTTTTTCGTTTTACTTTATTTTGTTACCCTTTTTTATATATTTATCGTTGCCATTATTTCCGTTGCCATTTTTTCCTGTTGCCATTATTTCCGTTGCCATTTTTTCCGGTGCCATTTTTTCCGGTGCCATTATTTCCGTTGCCATTTTTATCTAAATTCTATTCCTGCCCCTGTTCATTGTCCATTTTCCACGAAACCTGAAGTCGAATAAACCTCTAGTATTTCTTAAAACAGGATTTTCCACACATGCAGACACATGCTACAGGGGAGCGTAACTCAATGACTTCCCCAAGCATGATAAAAACTAGAGAACGCTTCTAAGAAAAAGAATTCCTGTCAAACACCTGCCATCACTTTAAACTCAAACAAAGCTCTTCAATTTATCTCTGTCCGAAAAATAAAAATAGTCTCCATTATTTCTTGTCTTCTTCTTCTTTTTCTTTTTTTTTTTAATTATTATTATAATTATTATTTTAACATTATGATATCTTTTAAAAAATAATTAAAATACCATAAATAGTAAAAATGTGAAAAAAAGAATAAATAAAAGCTTATTTATTTATTTTTTTAACTGAAAAAGGTCATGTGAAAGATTTTTTATATTCAGCCCTCTTAAAAGAATAAATTTCTAACTGACGATGAAATAAATAATCACTAACAAAGATGAAATGCTTTCGAAACATAGTTTAACTCTATGGCATAATTTGGGGCAATTTCAGTGTACGATTCGCAAGTAGCAATTCGCAATTTACCCATTCTTCCGTTACCCATTTTTCCGCTTACCCTTTTTTCCGCTTACCCATTTTTCCATTACCCTTTTTTCCGCTTACCCATTTTTCCGTTACCCATCTTTCCGTTACCCATTTTTCCCTTACCCATTTTTCCGTGAAGCGACAAAATCCACCCGGACGAAATCCCCTCCTGACAAAATCCACTCCGTGCAAAATTTCTCCCAGACAAAAACCCCTTTAAGTAAAACTATTTAAGAAAGAGGATTCGAACTTTAATTGATTTATGCCTCCTACTAATCAAGTTCATGGTTTGAGAGATTAATGAAGAAAGTAGTGAAAAGTCACATGTGATTTCCACACGAAATTATTATTATTATTATTATTTTAGAAATTTTTCCTATACTATATATTATAAGATAAATTATATAAAACATGTCAATTTAAAAATCGAAGGGGAATTATATATTTAAAAAAATTTCAATTTTTAGCGTGATATTTATTTATTTATTTATTTATTATTATTTCGCAATTTCAGTATCAAAATTAAGACCGAGATGATTATATATACATATGAAAACTGACTACAAATTAGAAAGTTTACATCACCAGTGTCACTTTAACGACCTTATTTATTAAACAATGGACTTATAGATGCGTTGTATACAAAATAGATAAGTGAATTATATATATATATATATATACATATATATATATATATTTGCTTATTCTTACACTATTTAATGCAAATATTAATCAAAGTACAAATGAATTCATTTCTATGCATTATCCAGACATTTCTATTATAGTTAAATTAATGTTCATAAAAATACATAATTATTAAAAATCCTCCCTTAAAGTATAAACATATATATATATATATATATATATATATATATATATATATATTTTTTTTTTTTTAAGGTAAAAATTTTTTTAATTGAAATTAGTTTCTTGCCGCTGAGTTACTATAACATGATTTTTAGATTCAGTGGATGTCAAAACGTAAATAAAAAATAATAAAAAAATAATAAAAAACGCAATTTTGAAAATTTGATCCCAAAACAATACTTTGCCTATCATACATGCGGGTGAGAGAAAATAAAACGTACATATAAATAATAATAATAATAATAATAATGAAATAAAAAAGGTGCAGGATGTATATGTATATATATAATATATATATAGTATCAGGTGGGTTGTGGGCGTTTAAGAACTTTAAGAATACTAACTCTATTATTTACTAATTATTTAAATTTTAATAATGAAAGTTAAAATATGATACAATATTTACAGGAATGCTGATGAGCATTAATTATCAAAGTAAGTTCAGCAGTTCGTCAAATTAACTATAATTCGTCACGTAAGTAAATCATTTGGAACTAAAGACGTTAAATGTGAAACCCAAAGTATTCGAATACTGGCATTACGTCTGTCGAGCACACAGCTCCGTCAAAGACTCGTCGAACTCTGAACTTCATTCCTTCAGCGCTCTCTTAGCAGTAGCCCGCTCAGGAAGTAACGCCATTCACGTCATGATCACGCACTTCCTTTAATATTCTGAGACTCCGTCAAATGATCAGCTGATTGGATTCTGAGTAGCGGGACATATATATATATATATATTCTTACGCTGTTATACTGCGTGTTTCCTTGATGATTCTAAATATTTTATATTCATGTGTTATCATAAAGTATAGCTGTACAAGGTGGATAATATTTTAAAAATGAAGTATATATCATTAATTTAGTTCATATAAAATTGATTTATAAATGCGAATTATTATAACATAATAATATACTACTTAATAATATAAACATCTTCATTTTAACTCTTTTTTTTTTCTTCCCTATTATATGGCTTTGAGAAATATTTGTTGAAAATTTGGAGCCTGATAAACTGGTTTATACCGTTCCAATCGTTTTATGTCGTGGTGGCCTCTGCTCTTTCTTAATCTTATTTCAGTTTCATTTTTTGTTTGAGTTTCCCCATGTTTCATGTAGTTTTTAGTTATTATATGTATATATATATATATATATAATATGATAAATAAATAAATATGTATATGGGGAGAGAGTGGGCAATGCTTGAAAAAGTTTTCATGATATATATATATATAATTATTTATAACACAAAAGCGACTAATATAAATACATTGTTCTTCTTAGAAAATCAATTTGAATGATATTGTTTTACTTAAGCAAATAATATTAATTATTATTTTAATTTCACTAACATAAAGCATTTTAAATTAGATTTATTGAATACTTATTAAAGAAAACGGAATTTAAATGGGTTTGACTGAACTTATATAATGTAAAAGATAGACTTTTCGAATTTCGAAAAGAATTTTTGAGAATTCAGAAAAATTCTATATCCCTCTATACGATTGTTTGTATGAATGTCAAATTATGTATAAATGTCGGACAATAAAAAATAATCTTTATTAAAAAAATTTTTGTCCGTTAGTTTTGACACAATTCGAGTGATTTCTATGCACCCAATATTTGAAAGTATAAGAAATGGGGGGGGGGGGGTAGGAAAGAATAACATTTTTCGTGGAGAATGGTGAATGCTGAAAGCGGCGCATACTTTGCAATGTTTTGTAGTACACAAAACATTATTTTAAAAATATCTAGACTATTTTTACATTACTATAAAACACTTATTTAAAGCGAAATATAATTCGGTAGGATTCCCATTCAGTTAAAAGTTTACACCGAAATAATCATTTCTTTTCCCTCTGATCCCTAGTCAACCCAGATATTCTTTTTGATAAGATATTTATCCCGGATATCCCCCCCCCCTGTCCTTTAGAAGTAAATTCCTAATGTTGTTAAAGTTGAATTTGAAGTATTGATGTTTTTATATTTTAAAGCAAGAATTTTATGATATGAAGGATATAAAGATACAATCACATTTTGCTCCCCCCCCCCTTTTTTTTTTTTGAAAGGGGGAGAATGTTCCCTTGAATGTATTTAATATATTTTTTAATACATTTTGTATAAATGCTACAAAAATGTTTGATTTGAAGTACATTTTAAGCTTTTCAAACATGCGGGACTTTTCTGCGGGTGCATTTTGTTCAGAGGGGATTTTGTCCGTGAGGATTTAGTCCGCATCCCGTTACTAGATACTAGAAAAATATGTAGACGTACTATTTTTATATTAAGTTTAAAGAAAAATCACTAACTCAATTTTTTTAATTTTGGAGAAAACACGGTTTGAATGTTTGCTCCTCATTTATAAAGATATACCCTTTTGCAGAGATGTACGAAACAATACTTATTCATACAGTAATCCACTGTTCAAAAATACGAATTTTGGAATAAATACTCAAGATCCAATTACAATTTTTACTCAAGTTTGTTTATTGAATTATTTACAGGACCAAATTTATTTATATGCCTGATAGCCTGATATTTACTAAAGGTTCGAAAATTTGAGTGGAGTCTCTCCAGGTTTATTAACAATAATCTATATATTTCCATAGAGTGGCTATTTTAAATCTTTGGAAACCAAAATTACTCTAGGTTAACCGCTCTGGAAATCATTTAATTTCTTACCAAAGAAAAAATATCAATATCTTTGTTTCACATTGTGTCAAGATGATGATAGAGACAATGATTTGCAAAAACTTTGCGCATATTTTTATAGTCAGAATGGCTGCTAGCAAAATTAAAACACTGAAAACTAAATATGCTTTTGAATTTGAAATTCGAATTCTTAATGTATTTTCTATTTTCAATAATCTACATATTTCCATAGAGTGGCTATTTTTAACCTTTGGAAACCAAAATTGCTCTAGCTTAATCGCTCTGGAAATCCTGATTTTGTTACCAAAGAAAAAATATCAATAATACTGTTCCACATTGTGTCAAGATGATGATAGAGACAATGGTCTGAAAAAACTTTGCTCATATTTTTAAATTCAGAATGGCTCCTAGCAAAATTAAAATACTGAAAACTAAATATGTTTGAAATTCGAATTCTTAATGTATTTTGTATTTTTACAAAATTTATCACGTGTCGTCTAATTGCAAAACTGGACAACTCCTTAAATTTGGAAAATGCATTTTTTTTCCCCCTCTGTTTTTTCCATTCTAAGTAAATGTTTTCACCATGCGAACACAAGAAACCATACCATCCCTGTGTTATTTGCGTTTGAAAATCACGATGCGCTGCAAAATTGAAAAAATCCTAAGGCTGGTGAGTACCAAAACGGGTCATCTCCATATCTGTGAGATTGTGATTCGGCTCCATCCGACTAAAGTATCAAAACTGTTGATTAGGTAAATGTTATCGTGTTTTCTCTCGCCTGTGACTGCTCTTTCTTGGTGCATACAATGTTTCTAACAATTGAATTTGGAGGTTTTTTTTTTTTTTCCGACAATGGAAAAGTTTAGCGAAGGAGTATCTTCTAATCAATCAAGGGAAAGTAAAAGTGATCCTACGACATGGAAAAGGAACAAAGCCAAAGATCAAAGGTAATGTATAATCACTTTGTAATAACGTAATATTAATTGATAACATATTAGCTTCGTATGATTAATTAATCAAATGTTATTAATATAATAACACCTATGATGATTCATCAGGTAATAGCTATGCGTGTAGTAACCTTGTTTGCAATTCGAATTATTTTCTACTGTATTAGGGAATAGTTTGTGGTTAATGAATTTGGGTAACACACTGTTACATTTTCATAATCTTTTAGAGATTTTTTTTCCTTGTTATGGATAACAGTTATTTTTTATAAGATTTTTTTCCCCCCTATCTTTTTTTTTTTTTTTTTTTTTAATCAGATAGCAGAAATCAGTTATTTATAAATAAAATTTAATTGAACAATACATTATGTGTATTTATAATCCTAAAAATCCAATATTCACATGAGATTTAGCTAAAATTAAATTCTGTTTGTTGCAAAACCGGCCAACTCCAGAATAGTTTGCAAAGGTGGCCAAACCTAAAATAAAATGTTGAATAATCTCCTTCCATCATGTGCCCCTGCTACCTTTGACCGTATTTTCAAATATACTGTCCTGACGATTATAAAACTGAAGAGTTTTGGTTCCAATCTCACTTTGGTTAAGTGTGACAAAAAATCAGCTTTCTTTTAAAATTTTATTTTTTGGAGATTGCCAATTTGATAGTCAAACGGCACATATCGTCGCTACTATGTCAAACTATTAAATATGCAACTTTTTTTATTCATATTCGATACCTTATGCCTTCTTTAGAATGATACGTACAGTGCGTTGCAAGAATATAAACGCACCTTAGCTTTAAGAATTAGAATGGTATAGAAGTGTAATAAAAAAATATAAATGGATGACACTTGATGCATACTGTATGTGTATGATTCAAGAAATGAAAATGCGAGTCAAAACAATGAAAGACCAATATTCTTTTTTAGAAAATAATTTCATTGAATTTATGGCAAAAATACATGTTGCATGAATTTAAACGCACATGTAAAAAATAAATAACTGAGTAACAAATACTGCATCTAATACTTTGTAAAGCTACCATGGGCTTCTATAACAGACAGTAAACACTTTGGCATTGATTGATATAGTGGCATGAGGTCATCCAAGTTGATTGTCTTCCAAGCTAATTAAATGGCCGATTTTAGTTCATTTTTCGTGTTAAACTGCCTTCCGTTTACGTAAACACGACGAACCAGAATACCCCATACGTTCTTTATTATGTTTAAATCGGGGTGTTTTGAGGGCCAATCCAGAACTTTAATTTTATTGTCACGGAACCATTTTTTCATGATCTGTGCTATATAATTTCCTCCAGCTTTCTTCGCTACTGGTCGGCGGAGGATCCTTGTAAGGATCTGGACATAATCTACAGAGGTCATACTGTTCTCCGCGAACTCTAATTTGAAAGTCCCTTTAAAACCTATGGCTGCCCACACCCTGACAGACCCACCTCCAGATTGACGTTTTGAACTGTACATTTCTTCGGTTCTCAAATCGTGCCAGTAGCTATGAAATCCGTCCGGGCCATCGAGATTAAACTTTTTTTCATCTGAGAAGATGACTTTTTCCCGATTTAGTAGATCTAGAATCTATTTTCTTGCCCATTCCAACCGCATAGCTGTGTGCTTTTGAGTGAGGGGTGGTTCTGCCTTCATTTTCTTAAATTTAATGAATGTTGCAGCTTTGATAGTTCTCCATATGGTTGTCTGAGGAACACCCAGCTTGTATTGAGCCTTTATATTCACACAGGAAATATTCTTATTCTTTGCACGTTGCATATTCGATGTTTGTCGTAACTGTGGGTCTATTCTGGCCTGTACGTTAAAAAGACAAAGCGATCGTTATTTTTTCGATCGAAATCTCCTTCATAACGATATTCCGTGGTAGAGCAATTCTGCCCTACGAACGTTATAATCAAACGAGGTGGGGGAAAACTGCGTTCGAGGTTAACTCTTTCATCCAATCAGGACGAAGCACGTGGTTTGTTTTATTGTGATTACAAGTGAGTAAGAGAAGAGAGAGCAGACGATGATCGCCATGTTTTGTTAAATATAGGTTGTTTGTTGTGAAAATGAAAAAAATAAAAAGCAAAGACACAGTGTGGATTCTTTTATGTGTTGTAGCAGAGCAGTTTTCCAGTTCAATTTAATTGTATCGTCTCGATGAGAAGGAAATTTAAAATAGCTAAGTAAATTTTTATATTAGACTGGCTGTTAAAAGGAAATCGGCCACACGATATAATTATTTACTCGGCAAAATAAAGAGGAAGTATCACTTTCTAAAGATTCAAGTTAATAGATTTATTTTATTTCCATGGTATGTACTCATGTTTTAATTATTTTTTAAAAAAATTAATTTTTAAATATAGTACGTACAATGCACCTTGTTTGAACTATATTTTTTGTTTAAGTGCAATTGAAATATTTGATATTTTGATATATTTGAGTAAAATTAATTAAACTGTAACGCTAATTCAGTGAGTAAAACATAAAAATATTTTTCTTTATTTATAAATTTATTTTTACTTAAATAATTGAATTTAAAATTTATATAGAATTTTATTTTAATGATATTAGATCTTTTCTTTTTAAAAAAAGAAAAGAAAGTATATTATTATAAAGTATATAAATGTTTGATTTACACTGTATATACCAATTTCTAGAAAATTATTTGTATATTTATATGAAAAGTACGTCTCTTAATTTTTTACATAAATATATGAATAATATATTGCTTTCTAAAATATATTAAGCTTTAAAGTTGTTTAGATTTACTAAGCCCAAAATATTAAATCCAAGTATGCAATTGTTTAGAATTATTCAAAATAATTATTTAAAAAAAAAAAAAAAAAGATTTACAACTACAGCTGAAATTTTTATAATTTTAAAAGAAGAAAGTTTTTATATTATTCATTTTTTCTAATTTAGTAAATAAAACATAAAAATATTTTTCTCTATTTATAAAGACATCTTTATTTAAATATTTAAAGTTAAAACTTATAAAGTCATTGTCTATTGAGATTTGAGATGATGAAAAATATTTAATGAGTGTTTTATATTAATATCATAAAATTTGTTTGATTTTATTAAATTAAATGTGAATTGTTTTTAAATAATGTTTTAACTTTTTAACCCCCCCCCCCCAAATATATATATATATATATATATATATATATATATATATAGAAGTTTGATTTAATCTGTATATTAATTTCTAGAAAATTATTTGTAATTTTATATGAAAAGTACATTACTCAATTTTTTCCATAAATGTATATGATGAATAATGCATTGCTTTTTAAAAAATATTAAGCTTTAAAATTGTTTAGAAGATTTACTATACCCAAAATATTAAATTAAATCATAAATTTAAATAATAAACATTAAATCAAAAAATTAAATTATGTATGCAATCGTTTAGAGTCATTCAAAACAATTACTTAAATATATAATAATAATAATAATAAATAAATAACTAGGTTCTCAAATACAGTTGAAATTTTAATATTTTTAAAATAATAAAGTTTGTATTTTATTCCGTTTTCCCTTTATTTAAATTTGGATATGTGTGGGAAAAACTGATTAATTTTTGTTTATATTCTATGTATTTTAAGTTTTGCTAACATTTCTTTAACCAAGTTTCCTTATTTCATAAATCATAACTATTTCTTACAAAAAAAAAAAAAAAAAAAGGAATGATTAAACACCTTTATAATACCAAAAGGGCGCGCCATATTGTAACGAATACAAGAGCCACTCAACGACAGCCTTAGAGCTCTCGAAAAATAACGAAGATAAATATCGCTAAAATTTCGATCGCAACAGCCCAGAATACCAAATTATCGTTATATTCCGAAGATCGTTGAATTCCGAAGGAATATAACGAAGCGAACAAGCCAGAATAGACCCACTGGTGAGCTTTCCTGTTCGCTTCTTATACGCTGTTTTCCCATAATTTGCTCCTTTCTTTATATAATTTCGCACAACCCTCTCACTTCTTCCTATTCGGCGCCCAATTTCATGATTGCTAAAGCCTTTACCGCGCGTGAAATCGATTTTTATCCTCTTGTCTACTGTCAAAGTTTCCCCTCTTGCCATCCTGAACAAACTCCGTAAATTTTGCACTCAAGCTTTAAAACTGTTTTTAGAAAACTTTAGCAACACGACTATCTGTGTTTTAATTTAATTCCGGTGGCTCTGTCAAATTTTAAACGCAAAATATAGAGTGCGTTTAATTTCGCGCGACAAACGAAAAACAGTGAAAGATAAAAAAATGCTTAGACACTCATTTGCATAAGCTTGTATGAGCCTAAACATACGTGCTCAAAGCACCTTATTCAGTTGTTAGCCATATGCAATAACTAACTGTAAGTCACATTCCTTCCTTTAAAATTTTAAAAATTCTATTTCTGGTTATTGGAAAAGGTGCGTTTATATTCATGCAACTCACTGTACAATGCATAAGAAAACCAACCGCTTATCATCACAGGAAATATACAAAATTAGGTTATTTTTGTCTGGCGCTGATTTTGAATTCACAATTGCAATAGATTTTTTCCTATCTTTAAAAGTAGTCATTTTCACATTTGATAGTTTGACATGGTCGGGACGATACAAAGAAATGTGTTGAAATTAAGTCATACGCTGCATAAAAACTAATATATATCAAAGTGCAGTGTGATTGGAGTGTAGTAAGAAAATGCATACTTGAAGTTCTAACTTTCAATGCATTAGAAAATATAATATAATAAATTAGAAATTTTTGATTGCAAATTTTAGTTTGATTAACAAATTTTAGTTTTGATTGTAATAGATAGATTGACTTGATATGTGTATGTCTTTTATGAGCATAGCACACAAACAAATAAATCTAGGAAATTTAAACTTCGTATTTTGACGATGAGTTTTACCAAGATTGATAATTTTCACGGAGTTTTACTTGCAAAAATTATCAGGATATTTCGAAATATTTTCTTTTTAATTTAATAACAGATTTCATTTCTTTATGAATGTAGGTACTATAATCTAAATTGGTGGAGAGGGGCGGTACCCCCTGTCACAGATGTATGTCAAATTTGTTTCTAGACCTGTTTTGAATTTTTTTTTAAGGTAGGTTCATATACAATAGAACTTGTTATCTTACTCCACAATCTGTTTTTAAAATTAAAATGTAGTGAAAGAGAAAGTCATGCGAATGCCACACTACACTGTTAAAAAAAATGCAAATTTGCTTGCTGCCAGGAATTCTCTGTAATTTTAGAAAAATGCGTTTTGTCAACGTAATTTTTCCGTAATTTACGACTTTTTTCTCAAATTACAGAGAATTTCTGGCAGCAAAGTCGCATTTTTTTTTTTTTTTTTTTTTAACAGTGTAGATTATGTCCTATGCACATGTTAGTGGCGGATTTAAAGTCCCCTCCTCCAAAAAAACACTGACATTCACTATTGAATATTGCAATTGTAAAATTTTTATTGGTCTTGAATAACACTTTGAAAAATCTTACACCCCCCCCCCCCCAAAAAAAAAAAAAAAAAAAAAAAAAAAAAAAAAAAATGTCAAGTTCTGGATCCGCCACTGGCACATGTGATGGTTAGCTTTCAAACACTAAGTTTCATGGATTTATTATTATTTTTTCTCTCTAAATGAAAATGGTACTTTTTGTTCTTCTTTTTTTAAGACTAGAACCTAACAGATTACACATGGATCGAAGTGTGAATATGAATATATATATAGAGAGAGGGAGATATACATTAATTAGAGGCAATCTTTTCTTTTTATTATTACTGTTGAAAGAATAAAACATAAAAGTATATAAAAGTACATCATACACACACAGCAAAACATTTTGAGTTACATTTACATACTCTGTGTCATTTATTTGAATCAATCCGAATTCTGATATTCAACAGCCTTGATAAGTAGCTCATTCGCTTGCGTTGGATATTTTGTAAGGAAAGGTAGCCATTCCACACTCTTAATTATTGTTCTCATATTTACACAAAAGAACTCTGTCGCACGATAGAGCAATTCTTTCTCGTCATACTGAAGAGCCACAACAAAGAAATCACAAAATGTATTTATGCTTATTTCTTCCCTCATAAAACGCAAACATCTTCTTTTCAGTTGATCTTCCTGGTACTTGTCGGCCAGTGTATACAAATCACAGACATTTTCTTCACAGAGCTTGTCAACTGTTCCTGTGTACAAGAAGTGGACAAAGGAACTGAATATATCAGGATCACAATCATCGATTGAAACGGTACCAGTAATCTTCTCCTTCATATCGGTGTTCAACATGGATTTAAAATAAGAACTGCGGCCAGCTAGGATAATTCTATGTAACCGAAATTCCCTACATTTCACTGTGATTGTTATGTCGCTGAATTCATCACTGCTAAATATGCCTTTCAAGTCGTCCATCAGTTTTTCATCTGCTGAAAAATATCAGTAAAACAGAAAGTTATTTCTACATGCATGCAATTAAAACAATTAAAATTACTTTGTCTGGAAATAGAAGAAAAGTAAGTAGTGGATAGAGAGGTTGTAATAAAGTTAATGAAAGAAATTGTAAAAGCTCTAAAAATATATACCAGCTACCAGCATATACAAAAATTGGTGTTTTTCAATAATTATATTTAAATTAAATGACTACATTTATAAATTTTTATGTTCTTGCTGCATGCATTTTATTTGTTTCGTCTGGTACAGGTTTGTAGTATTATTTCGTTTCGTAACAATTGTTGCGAATTCGAGCAATTTAAGTCGTTTGCTTGCAAAATTATTTTTGTTTTATATTACCTTACAAAACCAGTTTTTAAAGTGCATTTTATCGTTATAGAAGTACATGTTCAACAAATGATTTTTTTTTTTTTTTTTTTTTTTTTTTTTTTTTAACGGGGAGTAATGTTTACATTTGGCAAAATTCACCTCAATATATTATGTTCTGTCTAAATACCATAGTAATACTTTTTAATTATTGATAAAATGCATTACTCACGTTTTAATTTTGTTATCGATGTTTCCTTTCTTCACGCGTGCTTTGACAATGTTTTCTTCTGAATCCTATGTTGATATTTTATGTTCATAGATGGCGTAGCGATCGCTAGTACATACGTAAGTGACATCATTTCGATCAGCTACTGTTGGCTGCAGTGTTGCCAGATTGCGGGTCATTACCCAAAAATCGGGTATTTTGAAGGCTCGTGGGTATTTTTGAGGGTATTTATTTATTTATTTTTCAATTAACTAAAAGTCATAGTCAATTTACTGTTTGTGTAATATTCACAGCAACTGCCATGGCGTGGGCAACCTTTGTTTTTCCGGTTTCGAACTCAAGAAGGACGAATTGACGAATATAAGAGATAATGATAACGAAATGCACTCCCGACTTTCAACTAAGCCGGCTATCGGCTGACCCTGGCGCCACCTACTGACAACTTTCGAAAGCAATATAAATTTTAAACGAATTTGTGAAGGAGAAAATAATGAATTTAAATATTTTTGAATTACAATAGACTTATTAAATTTAACTGATGAAATATTCGTACTACTATTTCTATTTTATTTATTTTATTTATTTATTTATTTATTTTATTTTATTTTTTTTTAATAACGGCGATTTTAATCAAAAGGTAAAAAGCAACTATTTAATCACTATTCCAAATTTATTTTTTATTCATAAAAAAAAAAAGAAAGAAAGAGAGAAAGAAAGAAAAGAAAAACGTGCTTTAGCTTTTAAAATGTTGCGACCCACTAGCAGCCAAGAGGTCTTGTTCGCGAAGATGGCAGACGTGAGGTTAATAGTTTGATCCTTGGTCGCGTTCGTCAGCCCAGCCGTTTGAAGTTTTCCGTGGTTTTCTACGAAACTAACGTAAGCACGGGCTAAGATACCTTAGAAAGACCCCCCCCTCCATGGAGTGTTCTCCTCCACATGTCTAGAACCTTAGTACAAACAATCGGCCTCTATCATCACCAATACATTTTAAAATGTTTCTCCACATCCATGATAATAAAGTTTTATCTGACTATGGTCCAGTCTGTATTAATTCGAGTTTTAAAGTAAACCACGCAAAACTCCGAACGATAAAATTGAAGACCGTGGTATCGAATCGAACCAAGCACTTCCCACTTACTAGTTTCCAGAGCAGAACTTAATGGCTACTGTGGAGCATATTTTATTTGATAAATAAATAAATAATAATAATAATTGATGAAATATATGCTTTGTACGTGATGTAAAAATGACTTTAAAATTTTATCAAAATCTAATTTGCTGTATTTCTGTGCTAAAATTGCTTTTCTAGTCATTCCAATTTTAATTCAAAAATTTATACCATTAGCTTTTAAATGTAAACAATTTTAAGTAAAACCTAAAAAGCAGCTATTTAAATCACTATTCTTTATTAATAATAATTTTACAAAAATGTATTTTAACTATTAAAATGTAAAAAAAAAAAAAAAAAAAAAATTCAAGCTTAAATCTGCGCCAAGTTATCTTAGAAAAGCGTTTTTATATATGTAGGTCAGTTATACGTATCCAACACGTAGTATAAACAGATTTTCCAAAATTCCCCCTCTTTCCGCCCTCTAGGATCGGCTGGGTTTTCAGCGTAACTCTGCTCCAAATTATCTGAGGAAGACGATTTTTTGATGTATCGGTTGGCTGTGTGTATGCAACACGCACTCTAAAAGGGTTTTGCAAAATTACTTCCTCCTCTTGGGGTGGGCGGGGCAAACAACATCGTTTTAAGTTTGAATATGCTTCCAATTTTCATAGACTGGCTATTTTAGGCATGTGAATGTTGATTCAATATGCACTCTGGTAGAATTTCTCGAAACTACTAACTTACGCGCTGGGGAAGGGGAGAGTAAAAACGGGTAAAAAGATTCCGAAGTTAGTGGAGACCCGGACTCCTCATGTTGCGAGCGAGAAAACCTCTACTGAATGCAGCAGAAACTTTAACTTAAATTCCGACTAATTTTAGTGTTTTTTTTTTTTTTTTTTGAAAAGTTATTAATAATTAAACGGAATTTTGAGAATTCGTTTAAATATAGTGTCCAGCGAAACGGGCAAAGCCTGCTGGTAGATAAAAAACAGATAGACCGAAAAATACACCAAATAATAATAACTAGTGGATCTGCAGATCAGGAGCCTCAACGTCCTATTTGCATCAGACATTTTTCAATAGGTCATTTTTATTTATTTCTTTTTATATAATAGTATATATTGATTCGATCGACTTATTACCATAATCAGATACATTCCTGAGGGGGGCTGCCGCCTCCCTCAAACCCCCGCTGTATCTCTCTTTCTATACCTATTTGTATATCATATAAAGTGTTACGGAATTGTAAATAATTGCATTTATTTTTGTATAAATTTTTTCAAAGAGGCTTAGTAAGTCGATAAAATGCTAATTTTGTGCATTTCTAGTCGTTTTAGCGTTAAAATAGCCTAATTTTCCATTAAAAACGAATTGAAAACCTCCATTAAGGGAAGAAATGGATTTGGCGCCAAATTTGGCGACTGTTTCCCTCCTTTCCCTTTTTTTGGCGACCTTGGCGGGAAAATCCTTATTAGGGATATACCAAATATGAAAGATCTAATCTCATTGGCTGATGAGATACGAGAATTTTCCAGAACAGTCTGTTTTCGATAGAATGGTATAAAAGGAGCATTTTTTTAGCGAAGGCGGCCAATCTCAGATCTGTGTCAGTTTCGTCAAATGCTTTCTTTGCTTTGAGCCTCTTTGAATGAGACTTGCTTTATGTTTTATTGATAAACAGTTTGTACTGTTGTTTTGCTGTTAACGGCTGTTGTTTAAGCTATGTTTACTGGTTGAATTGAAGCTGATACTTGGTTTATAGACCTGTATTCTTCTCGAACTTTCTGTGAATAAATCACAGAATTTTTGCAAGTTTCGCCTTTCATTCTCGGACAACTTACAAACCCCCAAGTACGCAACAATATGCATTCTTATTAAACGACGGTCTTGTATTATTTCCCGGAAATTCATAAATACCGAATTTCATACAAAAAAAAATTACATAGCATATCGGAAATATTTTGCGTAACCTTTAAACTAATTATCAATTCTATGCTCACAATTTTCAACATGAAAACAGGCTTTTAAAATTCTAAGAAAATTTCATTATATTTGATGGGGTGTAACCATGTTAAAATACACTTTTAAGAAATACCGACTATACACCATAAAAGTACGAAATTCCTTTATGTATCCCGGAAAAGAAGCCACAGTCATTATAAACGCCAATAATAAGAATAAATCTAATTCATTATAACTCATTAATATTTCAAACTAATTTGACATCATTTGGATGATTGCAGTACATACTCGGAATTATTTTGTGTGGTCCCATAAATTATTTAGTCTGTACATAACCTTTTTTTTAGAGTAAACATGATTTTAAGCATCTTTATAATGTATGTTAACTTTATTAAGTTCAATTCAGCATAAACGCATTAAAGTCCGCGCTTAAATTAAAAATTCGTCCATAGGCTCTAATGTTAGGAAATTCTTTCGTGTGTCTTTGTAAACGAACCATAAACATTGTATACACCAGTAAAAACTATTCAGCTTATTTTGCGTTTAAAATTAATAATTGTTCCAAATTTAACATCGTTTGAATGACTAAGTGACATTGTCAGAACACTTTTGTAAGGTCCTGTACATTAATTAGAAAGCTTAAGAGCACATATTTTCTTCAAGCAACATAAGTTTAAGCATCTTACTCAAGTACTCTAGTTTCATTTTCTTCATTGCAAAGTAATGATATTAAAATGCGGTTAAACGAAATTCACCCCATACGCCGTAATGTTAAGAATTTTGGCGTGTCCCTGTACACAGTTTATAAAAAATATAGCAATGAAAATTATACAGCTACTTATATGGAAAGCTGGAATGTGTGCGCCAATTTGCAAGTCAATCGAAGGATTTTTGCGGCCGCTATTGCGGTACATACAAATTCTTCCCATAGGCCGTAATGATAAAAAAAATCTTTGGCGTGTCCCTGTACACGAACTACAAATGGAATGCACACCCAAAACTATACAGCTAATTTTGTAGGGATCATGAACATGTGTACAAAGTTTCAAGTCAATAGCGTGGTTTTTACGGCCGCTATCGCACGACAGACAGACAGACAGACGGACGGACCGACGGAACCCAAAATCTTTTTGAGTCTCAACAGAGGGCCTCCACTGTCGTTTCAGCAAAAATTGAAGTCAATAGCTTGATTTTTGCGGCGGCTATCGCGGTACATACAGATTCTTCCCATAGGCCGTAATGATAGAAAATCTTTGGCGTGTCCCTGTACACGAACTACAAATGGAATACACACCTAAAACCATACAGCTGATTCCGTTGGGCTTATGAACATGTGTACCAAATTGCAAGTCGAAAGCGTGATTTTTGTGGCTGCTATCGCGGTACATACAAATTCCTCCCATAGGCCGTAATGATAAGAAAAAACATTGGCGTTATCCCTGTACACGAATTAAAAATGGAATACACATCCAAAACTATACAGCTGATTTCGTGGGGCACATGAACACGTGTACCAAATTGCAAGTCAATAGCGTGATTTTTGTGGCCGCTATCGTGATACATACAAATTCCTCCCGTAGGACGTAATGATAAGAAAAACTTTGGCGTGTCCCTGTATACGAACTACAAATGGAGTACATACCAAAAATTATACAGCGGATTTCGTGGGGCTCATGAACACGTGTACTAAATTTCAAGTCAATAGCTCTATTTTTGCGGCCGCTATCGCGATACATACAAATTCCTCCCATAGGCCGTAATGATAAGAAAAACTTTGGCGTGTCCCTGTATACGAACTACAAATGGAGTACATACCAAAAACTATACAGCTGATTTCGTGAGGCGCATGAACACGTGTACCAAATTTCAAATCAATAGCGCTATTTTTGCGGCCGCTATCGCGCGACAGACAAACAGACAGACACAGCCCAAAACCGTTTTGAGTCTCAACAGAGGGCCTCCACTGACGTTTCGGCAATAATAATAATAATAAAACTATTTTAAAATGCGTTGAATTTCCTTGGTATTTTTAAACTGAATATTTTATAAAACAATATGTGGTTAATCTAACGTCCGCCACAGCTCGTCCATAAGCTCTACATAAACTTTCACGAGGCAGGCACATGATATTAATTAAAATAATATTTCCTCATGACTTTGTGAAGAGTTAGTAAATATTTCAGAAAGTGAGTGATGCAATTTTATTTTGAATACGTAATAATAACAATATTTATTAGTTTAAAATAAATAGGGACTCTCCTGTGGTCATTGCAGGTAGACAAACCCATGTCATTCTATGAGGAAATTTCTTAACAGTATCACTCCTTACTTAATGTGTTTATATATATATATATATATATATAAATTCCGTTTTCACATTACGAAAACACATAACCTATTGTTTTCCATAAACTTACATGTTAAATTACACTGCTCTAACAAAAAAAAAAAAAAAAAAAAAAAAAAAAAAAAAAACCGAGATCTGATACTTATCTTGCTGATTCTTAAGTGAAATGACCTCCTAAATCTGAATATGACTCCCATTTTGCCCAGTCACCCACCGTTTTACCACACCCCTCCCTCAATTTCTTTCCCTGTTCGATAACTTTAAGACCATGAATTTGATTTGAAGAATTAAAAATAATTAATTTAACACGTAAAAACGAAAACAAAAAATAAAATAAAATAAAAAATAAATAAAATTTTAAAAATAACATTAATAACAGATATTTTTCCCATGTCGCAAATGTCCATGTTTTAATAATAATAAATCAATTTTGGCAAACAAGAGCGAATTTCCCGGTCATGAATTTTCTGAATACAAAAACGAAAAATAAAAATAAATAAATAAAATCATTAATGTAGGGTTAGTGCACAAATCAGGAGATAAAATTCCCTGATTTTCACTAACTATTTGTTTCAAAGTTAAGAATAGATGACACACATAGATGCAGCATTAGATTCTAAAGTATCTGACCATATCTAGGGAATATTAGTTTACTAGTATTCGAAAAAACCCTCACAACTGACTTTTTTCATTATGAAGCACTAAAATTTAAAAAAAGGATATGATTACTAAAAAAAAATTTACAATGTTTTTCCAAAAAATTGTAATGTTCCTTGAATTTTCCTATTTTTGCAATAAATTTGAAATTCTCTGAGTTATCCCTGTTTTTTAATAGTTTTTTCAAATTATTTTACTTTTCCAGGTTTTCCCTGAATTCAGATGCTGTAGCAACCCTGTAAGCAGCGAGCAATTCTGTGAACAAATTTCTCTACAGAATAACGCAATATTTTGCTGCCGCAAACGATGCAAATTTTAAGAAGTGGAGAGAAGAGTTTTAAGACAGGAGAGTAGAGAAGACCTGTATGTATTACCAGAGTGTTTATTCTTCGACCACATTTGATGAAACCATGGAAGCATCGGCGCAAGCGCTAACTCAACGAGTCCAAATCTGAAATAGGGAAGACAGTCAACTGACTCGGAGAAAATGAGCAATAACAGAGCACGGAATTGCTGGATGTTTTCCAAATTACAAACTGGCATCCCTCCAACATTTTGGACGCATCCTCACTATTAGTCGTAGGATATGTGGCTGCACTGTAGGTTTTATATTCTTGAATAACAAACATCAAATTATTATTACATATCCTTAAAACTATTATTACAGCAAGAACTTTTCAATTTCTCTTAAATATTTTTTACTTTATGTAGGTACCCATTTGTATATTAATGGAATGAATAACATAAAAATTAACTTTAATAGTTTCATTTTAATTTTCAATTTGAGAAGTCTATTAATAAAATTAAATATAATCACAGGGCTCACAACTAGTCTATAAAATCTATAAAAGTCTACATATTTAACATTGAGTCTATAAAAGTCTATAGTAAAAAAAAAAAAAAAAAAATTCTATAAAATTCTATAATTTTAAGAACTTCCATTATATTTTTACATTAATTTTCAATTTTAGCAGTCATACGTATTAATTAAATTAAATCTAATAGTGTTAACTTGAGCATTACACAACAACAATATCAAATGTAACAATTAAATTAATTTATTTGAATAAATCATTACATTTTTTCCTGTTAAAAATTTTAATACGTTACACTGCATTGCATATTGGACAGCACAATGTTAACTCATAAAATGAAATTGGTTTAATTAATTAATTTAATTAAATGTTTATTATTTAAAAAATTTGATAAATTAATATCATAAAACATTTTTTTTTCCCACAATGATAAATTAACCTGTTGAAAAACAAATTTACAGGACAGGAAAAATAATATCCTATCAATTTTATATTTATATTAATAATATGAATTAGTAGTAAGGTGCCTTCTTGTCTTTGCAGATGTATCGAGCTTATCAAAATATGGAAGAAACATAACTAAAAACATATAGAAAGGCGAACACAATTCACATTTCAAACCATACTTAAAAAGTATAGTTTTAAAGTGTGGTTTAGTTTATAAATGTATTTAAAAATGAGTACATATTCTTTGTTTGTACAGCTTCTGTATACTGAAATTTAAATCCTGTATGTACTCAAAGAAACGAGTACATAAGTTTCTGCACAGGATTACGTTCAAATCCTTCTATGCACTATGTAAAAATGAGTAAATGCATTTATCAAAATTAAGTACTTGGAGCAATTAAGGTATGAAAAAGTGCGGAAAATGAGTGCATTATTTTCCTTGTACAGACGGTACCAAAAGTGTCCGAACACTAGCAAAAATTCCTATGTAAAAAAAGTACACTTCAATCGGTTTTGTTAAACAAATCCTTATCGAATCATGTTCTTACACTGACTAATAGACCAGGTTTCGACAAGGATTTATTTAACAAAGCCGTATGAAGTGTACTTTTTTTACACAAGAATTTTTGATTGTGTTCGGACACTTTTGTTGCCGACTGTATCTAGCTTTGATATTGTAGATAAAATGTATAAAATACCTTTTTCTTTCAGCCTTAAACATTCATGGTCGTCCCATTTTCCTGCACAAGTTGGACATCGAGTATTCAGGCACATTTCTTTATGAATGGGAAAGTGTGAAACATGAAAAGTTTTACTACAGGACAAACATATCGTTTTCTGACGACAACCTAAAACAACCAAAATATTTTTTTGTTAAATATCTCGTAAGTACAACAGAATTCAACATAACTTCTGTAACTTAAAATATATATATATATATATATATATATATATATATAAAGGTATATTTTCAGTGCAGATATGATTTTATTTTTCAAAACATTTATTCATTATTTATAAAAATGTATAAAATTGCCCCCTGTTGAACAGTTTGCACCGAAACATGATAGGCTCTAATATTTATATCAAGATGCATTTATATATAAATTAATACGAAATTCTGTGTGTTGGTTCTCGAGTCCGTAGCTGATACAAAATATTTATCACGTGCACACACATTTTCCAGGAATGTTTTTTCATGAGTGTAGCACTTAAAGTATTTTTTACAGATATACTATAACCTCTATCATTATATACGACGGACTCAAGTTATTTAAAGTGTAAGACTGTCGAAATGTCTTATTGGATTGAGCTAAAATTTGGTTGGAATGTTACAGATCACCATCGCAAATTATTATTAAAGGCATAAAAATATTTGTTATCATTATGGCCGTATAGATTCAAAATATTTAAAGATTAATACTGTCTAAATGCTTTATTCCACTGAGATAAAAGCTCTTTGGTATGTTATAATATAAGTCAGTATCGCGCGATTTGTACAGGTTTTGATGAGCATAGAATTCCTAGTTCTGTTTCAAGGACACACACTCACACACAAAAATATTTATCATTGCTGACTACAGACTCGATTTACTTGTAGTGCGTTAGCATCTAATACACTGGGTTTTAAAATCATATGAACACCAAGTTTTTCAAGCATAAAAAAGAAAACAATGCTATAAAATAAACTAATGTTAGAAATAGAGCAAATATTTTTGTTTTATAACAAAATATAATTCAAATACATGTTTTATATATAAAAGAAAAAAAAAAAAAAAAACTACATTTTTCATTTTGAGGTGTTGTATAATGATATGAACACAAACCAAAAATATGGATTAGTAGCCAGTGTATGCACCAGATTTTGTAATTAATATTAAAATGCGGTCAGGCATGGAGCGAACTAGAGCCCTTTAACTAAAATATATAGGCTGGTGCATCGCCGCCATTTTTTTTTGCCTCGGAAGAGGACAATATTCCCGCTTGGCGTCCTTATCGCTTTCCTGGTGTTTTTAAGAAATCTTGATCTGAAGCTACGATCGGTCAACAAAAGTAATAACAATAAGCAACAATAATATTCCTAACAACACATTTTTTTTTTCATATTACACTATCAGGATATCCTGTGAAGCGTGAAGGTATTGCAAATAAGATATGCTATTAGGGCTGTTTCTGTTTCTTATACAAAATGTCGTCAAAACTCAAATACACAGAAATAAAAGCTCTTCTTAAATCGATTTATCAATATTAATATAAATAATATGATTAAAATAACACATTTTTCTGTATTTTTACATTAACACGTGTCAGGAATACAAAGTATTCATATTAGTTGGGTTTTACGTCGCACTAGTGCTACGCAGGTGGGCAATTGGCGACGGTCTGGGACTCACCCCTAGAGGTGGTCCGGAGACATGCCATCGCAATTTTGATCCTCCACGGAAGGGATGGCTCTCCCGCTTCGGTGACCCCCAGAGGTATAATTTTTGATGGGAACATGGAGGACATTGCGGCCACGACAGATTTTACGTGCACCAGCCACCATTAGTGTACACGACGGTCTTTGGCCGGCTCGAGTACCGAACCCGCAATCTTCCAATTGCGAGGCCGGCGCTCTACCGACTGGGCTACCGCGGCCCCAGGAATACAAAGAAAAATTATAAGTAAAATTGTTTTATTCTTCTTAAATTAACTTATGGAAATCTGAACATTTTGTGTTCTTTTCTTTGGTTATTACAGTAGTTTATCGTTAAACAAACTCCCGTATCATACTTTACTTAGCAAAAATTATGAAATATAATAAAAGGAGTAACTTTAAAGTAACGCAAGATAATCGAAGTAATGAATTGCGTTTATTTATCAATGGAACCGCTGGGCACAAGTGGCAACCCTAAGGCAACAAAATGCTTGATGCGCCAGCTCGTATATACAGGAACCTTTCAGCGAACCAAGCCTTTTAATATATTTTGGTCGAAGTTTTTTCCAGTGGGAGATGATAGAAGCTTTAAATTCTGAAATTGTTGGCTATCGCTTTTCATTTGCACAAATTGCTTTAGCTAGTAGGCTCCAAACGTTTTCCATTGGGTATAAATCAAGAGATATAGATGGATATGGAATTACATGTTGTATAACATTATACAGGAATCATTCTCAAGTACTTTTTGCCGTGTGCATGGCAGGATTGGTTTTTTGACAGTTTGACGTGACATGTGTCAAAAACTGGTTTAAACTGTCAAAAACTGGTTTAAACCGTCAAAAACTGTCGAAAACCATATGTGAAAAATCTAAACTTTAATGTTAAATGATTTTATGTATATTTTTAAGTTGCAATGTACTAAGTACATAAATTAACATTCATTATTTGTTTCTATAAATAATATTTTTCTAGAAAAAAAAAAAAAAAAAAAAAAAAAAAAGGTCAGGAAACATATCAATGCATCATCATAAGGAAAGAGTGAACATTATATAAACCTTTTTCTTAAATTATCTTAAAGCTATAAAATTTGCGTATATAGGTGGTAAATTATAATACTACTTAATTAAGTAT
This sequence comes from Salticus scenicus, assembly GCA_963930645.1. Lineage (NCBI taxonomy): Eukaryota > Metazoa > Arthropoda > Arachnida > Araneae > Salticidae > Salticus > Salticus scenicus. Next base: position 48,681,537 of record OZ005662.1, on the reverse strand, counting down.
ATTAAAAATTATTTAAAACTAATTGAATTAAAAAAAAATCAAAATTAAAATTTTTTTTAAATTTTTCCTCTTTGCTTTAGCATTATTATGGCTTAAAAAATATATATATTAAATGTATTATTAGGTTATTACTTTGTGAATTCATCGGTAGGTTAATTTTTAAAATTGTTAAGTGTTGAAATTTCAATGAAATTTTTTAGCATTCAAACATAATATTTAAAAAACAAAAAGTAATGCTGACTCTAGAATAAAAGAGCCCCCAGGGAGAATTCAATAAAAATGGCAAACTATTTTCAAAAAGGGTATTATTTGCATAATTTGCAGTCTTCTATGTTGTGATTTTTGCATGTGACAAAAGTAAATTACTAATTTTACATGCATATATGTAGGCTATATGCATTTGTTCTTCCAGGAATGCTGTAAAACTATTGCTAGAAGGTTACATATCAGGAAGAAAAGCATTTAAAGGCTTCTAACATTTAAAATATTAGAAAGATCACTTGGTACTAATATGTTTTTAAAAGGGCTGCCGGGTGCTAAAAATGGTGGGAAAAGGGCCACTGGGTGCTAAAATGTGTTTGAAAGAGCCGCCAGGCGCAGCATCCAGCCAAATTAGCCTAGAGTTAGCAAGTAGCACTAAAAAATCTGGAGTGAGTTCACTCGAAATTTTAATGTATTTAATATTATATTTCAATGCATATATAAATGCAGATTTTCATACCTTTAAGGCAGTAATTTGTGAAAGAGATCTGTCCACCATCCCTTTCATTAAAAATAATTAATTTAAAATTGCATTATGTAATTCATATTAAAATTTAGTTCAACTAGTCATGCAATACAATACCTCAAATTTTTAATCATGCAACACTATAACTCAAAATGAAAGAACATGATGCAATATTTAATAGCACAATAATTTCATTCATTGGAGTAAAATACTTAGTCACCTTTTAATTATCAATCAGCATATACTTAGTAGAGCTTATTTTTTAAAAAATAAGACTGCAAAATTTTTATAACTTAAAACGCAATAAGTAGTTTACCTTAGAATATACAAATTCCTATATTTGAATTTTTGTTTTTTGTGAAGATATAAATATAAATTTTTTGTACTTAAATAGAAATCATTAGCATTCATATGAAACAGATAATACACTTCTAAGAATTATTTTTAACCATGAGAGACATATAAATTAAACACTCTTTTGTAAAATTACAATTTTTTTTTCTCTAAATATGACTACTTCATTGTTAAAATATACCAAGAAGTGTAAAATGTGAGGTTTTTGACAGTTTTTGACATGAGTTTTTGACATGACAGTTTAAACTGTGGTTTAAACCGTCAAAAACTGTCATGCGTCAAAAACCTGCCAACCCTGGTGCATGGACGCATTGTCCTGTTCAAACATCCAAAAATGTCCGCCAATTTCCTTGGCAACAGGCAATACATTTTCTTCAAGTACATTAACACAAGGTTATTTCATTCATTAGGCCAGAGAGAAATGCAATGTCCAGTTTACCACAAAATCCAAACGCAGCCCAAACCATGAGTAACCCTCCACCTTGCTGCCGTTTTGAAAATGTTGTAGGTTATTTGCTCAGATCGTGCCTCTAATAAGAAAAACCGTAAGGACCATCTAAATTGATTTTTTTTTTTTTTTTTCATCGGAAAATATTAATCTTTCGTATTCTAATTTCCAGGAAATGTGACCTTTCGCCCAATCCAGGTGATTCTGCTGGTGCCTTTTAGTGGTTGCGATTTTCTTTTCTTGCACTTCAGCAGTTTAGAACTATTGACTTTTCTGAACAAAGTACTTTTAAGCTGCCTTCAAACTCTGGCAACAGCAGAGCGTCAACGACGGCCTCTTTTCATATTCCTTTGATATAGTATTGGAGCAACACCTCCTGTAATAATGCCTCCGAGCTGGGCTCTACGTCATGGAAGATCGGCCGATTTTATCCAATCAACACTTTCTATGATACATTTGGATCGTGGGGATTGGATGAAATCGACCGATCTTCCGTGGCGTAGAGCTTAGCTCGGAGGCATTATTACAGGTGGTGTTGATTGGAGTCGGCGCTCACAAACCTCCTAGTGCGATAATTGCATGGGGACTTGGGTCTCTTTTGTAAAAGAGCAATAGAAAGTAAGGTCCTTCATTGTAAACGTGTGCAAATTTTCAAGGGTCACTTTCGGACAATGGATAATTTAGGACTTTGTTGCTCTGCTTCTGCTTCCAGAGTTTAAAGTGCAGTTTCCACTGCGGTTGGTTGGAGGTTGTTTCAAGCGGTGCTATTCAGAATCTTTTGATGTGGTCAAGCGGTTGGAGGTGGTTCGACGGGGAGAAGTCCCTGGCCCTAAACCCCAGCTGAGATAATTGAAGTGCCAGAGGCAGATCTCTTTGTCAATTTTGAATGTTTTCCTTTGAAGTAACTGTGCAATTTGATAAAAAAAAGGTTACAACTGATGAAAAGTCATTTGACTCTTTGTGTCGGGAGCGTGGCTAATGGTTTTTTGAACCTCGAAGTTTCAACCCTAGTGGAAACCAGCCTTTATGGAGCCTTCACACACTGGCAACTGGAAAGCTTCAACTGCGGTTTCTTTTGATATTTCTTTGATGTGGTTTTTGAGAATCGAAGCTCGCTCGAGCCCTCACTCACAAACCCCCTAGTGCGATAATTGCATGGGAACTGGTCTCTTTTGTAAAAGAGCAATAAAAAGTAATGTTCTTCATTGTAAATGTGTGCAAAATTTCAAGGGTCACTTTTGGACAATGCCTAATTCATAACTTTTGAAGCTCTGAATGTTGCCAGAGTTTGAAGGAAGCTTAAAGGCAGCTATAGACACTGCTATCGCTGATTCCCTCATAAGTTCACCTACACTTGTTTTTCCATCGCTCATTCTTTTTATAATAACTCTTTTTTCCCGTTTTCGATAGCTTTGACGGACGTCCCGGCGATTTCTTTGCTCCGCAATCCTCTTGTTATCAAAGAAAATTCAATATTACAACTAAAGATCTTTTCGATTTTTTTCTTTTTCTTTTTCTTTTGCGATAGCTCTTGCTGAAAGTCCTTGATCATGAAAAGCCATTATATTGCCTATCTCAAAAACGTTTAAAGCGATTTTACTACCCATACTCCTAGAACTCAGTTTGCAGACTCGTTTGAAAGTTTCTAAGATTGAGAAGTACATTTATAATGCTAAACTAATTCGCATATTTAGTTTTTTTTTTTTCCCTCTCGGAGTCGTATTCCATATTCCTGATTTGTTTATAAGCTCGTTTAGTGGTAATTTCGATCAGTATTCATATCATTTTCCAACACTTTTTTTAAAAAACATTTATATTTTCAACAAATTTAAAAGTTTATATTCATTTTATCGTTATGCATTAGGGGAGATTATCACACTTGTCCACGGAGTTGTGTTTTATTATTATTATTATTATTATTTATGAATTTTTGTCTTGATATCACAAAATTACTAGGTGTTCATATCATTTTGTAAACCATAGTATCTGATAATTATATTCCATTAAGATTTAAATGTTATACGATTAAGACATATGTTATACGCTATCATCGCAAAACACGTAAAAATTTACATAGGTGTAGTACATTTTTACTTTATTTTAATCCTAAGGTTATAAAATACTCTATCCTCAATTCCCCTCCCAGTGGAATTGAAATAGCATTACACTCATTGCAGTTAAGAGATCCGGACATAATATCTCGGGACAAAATATCGCGTCAAAAAAATAGTATGATCTGTTTGAAAATTTGATTTTGTGTCACGTGTGATCTCTAGCGGGGGACACCGGGCCTTATAAAGATTAATTAATTAATTAAAATAAATAAATAAATAAATCATACAGTTGAATTTCATTATTTTATCTATGTTTATTTTTAAGTTATTTTATCTTTTGTTTTTCACTATTCAAAATACATTTTAAAAATCGTGTACATCACTGCTGACATTGAAGCTGAACACTGTTCACAAACTTGAATTAAAATTTTTAAAATTGATAAGCACGATTGAATTCATGATGAGTAATCTTGAAAAAAGTTAATAAATATAGCCTTTAAACTATTTTAATTAAAATTTATAAAAATTTTTGTTGTAGATTTGTCAGAATGTCAGTGCTCTGACTAAGGTATGTGTTGTCATGAAATTTTATACAACATTACTAATAATTACCAACTCATTTTTGCTTTGAGTTCATTTACGTCGGCGATATTTTGTCCTCGCGATATTTTGTCCCGCGAGATTTTGTTCCCAACACCTGTAGCCAACGAGATAATTCTTCCAATCTACGAAATTTCTTATATCACTCTCAATCTGTCATTTTACATCGTCCCTGATTTCGTGTTCCACCTTAAATATACCATCATACCTAGCAATATTCAATTTTAAACTTTTAATTTCCTAAACTATCTTGAAATACGTCAAATCTGTATATTTTATAAACAAATATAATTATTGATGACACTATACTACAATCCATTAGAATATATGAGTAAATAACTAAATATATTTTCTTATATGAAATAATAAAAGTAAAATAATACATATATATATACAATATACATATATTAATAATTAAAATAAAATTAAGAAAAATCAAGTTAACGAAATGGAACAGCTTCATAATACAGAGATATCAACTTCTAATGACAAAAAAGCAGGAGATTTTTTAACAGAAATCAAGAGACATTTTCCAACAAGAAAGTTTGTAAGAAAAATGAGTAAAATAATGCAAATTTAATTTTAAGTAAAGCTTTATAAGCTTAGGAGGTATTTACAAAGCATCAGTATAAAAATTAAATGAATAATATATGTTTATTGCAGTAAAACAAACTACCAAACAAAAAAAAAAAAAAAAAAAAAAAAAAAAAACCCTCAGACATACAGTTGTTTAAAATTTAAGTCAAAATAGACAGATTTGATCATTCTTCTCCTAATATAAGACAATAAGGATCTGAATTATCTTTGTAAAAGAAAAGGTAATAAAGAAATGAAAATATCAGCTACATTCTAATGAAATTTGAATTCTTTAAGCTTTCAATAGTTATAGTATTTAAAAAAAAATCTTTTAATAATAAGACATTTTTCATTATGCAAAAATGAAAGTTAAAAATTTATTCTTAGCAAAAATTAGTTTCAATGCATTGTATAATAATTCACATTCAAAGTGAACTTGATAAATTGCAGGGCAAGATAAATTTCCATTTTCTTTCAAATTTTTTTACCCAATCCCACAAATTTTAAACATAAATTATGCTAAGAGGGATAGATAAAAATTACATCAGAAATGCAGGAGAAATGAGTGGAAAATCAGGAGCATGGAAAAAAAGCAAAAAGCAGGAGACTCCTGCCAAAAGCAGGAGACTTGGCATGTCTGATAAGAACCCATTGGGAGAAATTTCAAATCTGGCGATAGTAGTTCGATCGTTTTTTGCCAAGATGTTTACTTACGCAACTGCAATATTCATTTCAATTCATCGCCAAAATAACAACAAAAATATAAAGACCGCTAAGGGGCTTCTATACTAAAGCTATACCGAAGTAATTTAATAAATAATATACAAGGATGAAACTGCCTAGCTTACAAAAACCCTGAAAACTGATACTTGCATGTAGATAAGGAAGACTTATTAATGATATATTATAGAGCTACCTATAATAATTGATATTTGGTGAGTTCTTATTACATTATAATAGACAAATTCAAAATTTCTATAAAAACAAAATAATTTATTATGAAATTGAGTGAAAGGAAATTTTTCAAAAACCCTGAATTCAGGGGTAGCCCCTGAAAAGTTTCACCCCTGAATATAGTAACAGATGCTAGTGAATGAAATACAATTACTACATGCCTTTATATGGAAGAATATAAATTTAAACCTGTCGTATTAAATTAAATTCTGTTTACAAAGTATGTCCAAAATTTTGTTGTGATTTTTTTTCCCCCTCCAAATTTCTACCAATCAGCTATGAAAAAAAAAAAAAAAAAATAAGTACTATTTTTTAAACAATTTTTTACACGAATTAAAGAAAGGAAATCTAAATGTATTTCCTCATGCCCCTACCTAACAAAAATTGGAAAATAACATTGTTTTATTTATTATTTATTTATTTATCTTTGCCACGAAAAAGCCAAAAAAGAGTCTATCTCTTACCCGAAATACCCAAAAAGAAAGAAAAAAAAAAAAAAAACTTTTTGAAATAATGGGAGGAGAGGGGACTAAAAAGGTAAATTAAATATATTTGTTTCCGGGAGGGCAAAAATAGAATTAAAAAAAAAAAAAAAAAAAAAAAGAAAGAAATGCAATCTTGGAATAAAAAACTTTTCCCGTGTTCTCTATAACTTAGGAATAATGTTTGAAAATGTTTTAAAGTTATTTTTGCATAAATTGCTTTGGCACACACACACACACACACACACACACACACACACACACACAAAAAAAAAAAAAAAAAAAAAAAAAAAAAAAACCTCTGATATTTTTATTTTTTAATAAAATAATCACCTTCATAACCTCTGAATTTGGAGCAGTCAAATATGGTAAAAACAACAGTCAGGATCTCAGACGGCACCAGGACGGACTTCATTTCTAGAAGCTTGGATCTCTCCAAAAAATAGTAAGGTTCGTAAATGTCATTCTTCTTAATTCCAAGATAGGAATTTGAATGTTGCTTCTCGTAATGTTTCCTCCCATTCTTTGCTTTCAAGGCAAAAGAGCAAAAGACATTTTTCTTAGGACCAGTCAACTCTCGACAAAGCAAAATGTCAACATAAATATATCTACCAGACAAAACTTTGGGGCAGATTATCAGATGCCAGGGTTCTCCATCGTAATTAAAAGTAGGACTTTCATAGTTTCTTTCGGAAAGTGAAAAAAAGTCGTTTATTCTCCACTCGAAGACGTATTCTGTTTTCAGAATATCTTGCACTTCTCCGATGGTAGTAGATGACATCATAAAAAAATTTCTCGGGCTATTCCAGATAACTCTTATTTATGACTTTCAATTCTTCCGTGTATAAGCTAAAAAAAGAAAACACATTTTTGTATATGTGATTAAAGTATGCAATTTTTATTAAAATTCTTTGTCTAACTTAGATTAAAATCAATGTAGTTTTAGAATATGAGATACTATAAATGAATTGATTTACTATAATTTGAATGTCAAAAATTTAGTTATATTTTGTAAGTTTATCAAATGAACACTAGGTTTAATGGATATGGAAAGTTTCGCACTCGCTAGTGTTTTTAAATACTTTAAAAGAAAAAATCTGATGTGGGCACCACGTGACTTATCCTTATACACTCATTGGAATATATATGTTGTTGTGAAAATATTCACATTTTTTTTTTTTTTTTTTTTTTTTTTTTTTTTGAGGAAACTGATTAGAAAGTAAACAGGCAGGTTCCAGTGTACAAAAATTCCTTAAAAAAAAAAAAAAAAAAAAAAAAAAAACGCTGCTCCAGTCGCAAAAGTCACGATAATTGGATTACATACACCGCGGAGACAAATGTGGTAATTTTTCAGGAATAGTGCTCCACAGCTTATTACAGAAACTCTCATTTCGAAAAGGACAGCTTGAGTTCAATAAGAATCATTCGAGTATAAATGGCCTACTTTTGTTCTCTTTGGGATAATTTAGTAACGAGAAACGATACATGTTATCAAAACAATTAATTATGTTGAAACTGAGAAAAGATTTGCTAATCCTGGCAATCCTGAAACAATATTTCCGTCACATTTTATCACTAATATCACCTGGCCGCCAAGTTTATAGCCTACTCAGATTTTGGTCTTGGCAACGATTTTGGCGGTTTGGCATAAAGTCTGATGACTTAGCGAAAAGTTTGGAAAAAAAAAAAAAAAAAATGTAGTTTAGGGTTGCCAATGGTTGGAAGCTCTAACTTCAATAAGAACAGAGTTCAGGAATTTTCCATTGCTTTATAGGGCAGAACTTTTTTAAATGATTCATTAATTTCTAGCTCAGAAACTAATGAACCATATCCTCAAATGCATAAGCTAATGAATTTTTACTTCGAAAATTCTATAAACCACTGTGAGAATACTTTCGATGACTTCAAATTTTATTCAGACTTCGAAATTTTTGGTTGTTTCTAAATTAGTTAAATGTCTACTCTCTAGTGTAATTAACAGTTTATTTTATTTCTGTAATAAGAACGACTGTTTCTTTGGATTTTTTCAAGAATATTAACTGATTATTGATTTTTATAGCACAAAAAAGTGTTTTATTCAACTTTTTCCTGAATATTCATTAAATAAAAATGTACTCGTCAACTAGAACCTGCTTATACCTTTAAAAATTACTTTCTACACGCAAATATGTAGATAACTTTCATGACAATATCATTGCGGGCTTTATCTGACTACGGGCTGAATATTCATTAATTAATGTCCGTATCGACTAGAACTTGCTTACGTCATTAAGAATTATTTTCTACACTCAAAAATGTCGACAACTTTCTTAACAATATCATTACGGGCTCTATCTACGAATTGAATATTCATTAAGTAAAATCCATTCTTCGACTGTATTCTATAGAAAGCATTCTTTTGTGCATATGAATAATACATTTTAATTTTATTAAGATTTGTGCAAAGTGAAGTTCTTCAAATTTGGTTTATAGAAATTCCTCTCATAGAATACAATGCAATATATTAAAATCACGCAATCAACTGATTGGGAAGAAAATCATTTATTGAAATTTATCTTTCCGATTGAGTGAAAATAATGCCTGAACCGGGAGTCGAACCCCAGATCTTACCATGCCTAAAGGTTGTCTGAGTGAGTAATGTCCACCGGTTGTTGGCCTGGATAGCTCAATTGGTAGAGCCTTGACCTTGTAAGTCAAAGATCTGGGGTTCGACTCCCGGTCCAGGCATTATTTTCACTCAGTCGAAAAAATAAATTTTAATAAATGATTTTCTTCCAAATCAGTTGATTGTGTGATTTTAATATATTGTATTTCTTTCTCCCATTGTTTAATGGTGTTTTCCTTTACCTGCGGCTTATTTCTGTCGTGCTATCTACATGATAGACCAGATGTTTCTGCCTAAAGGTAGTCTGAGTGAGTAATGTCCACCGGTTGTCGGCCTGGATAGCTCAATTCGTAGAGCCTTGACCTTGTAAGTCAAAGATCTGGGGTTCGACTCCCGGTCCAGGCATTATTTTCACTCAGTCGGAAAAATAATTTTCAATAGATCACAATGATTTGAAATACTTTCGGCTGTCCCTGTATAGAAATCAGTGATGATAGTTATTCCATCTTCAATGACAAACATCCGATAGTGGACTTGAATAATGTATTTCAATTTCATTAATATTTGTGTAAAGTAACGGTGCAAAAATATGGTTTATAGAAATATCTCTTATAGGACACAATGCTTTGGAATACTTTCGGGTGTCCCTGTACCCGAACCAGTCAAGATGTTCACTCCATTTTCGATAGGGAACATCTGATAGTTAACTCGAATAACATATATCAGTTTCAAGAAATTCCATAAATATTTACGGGAGTTAGAGCGCGGACAGACAGATAGACGGACAGATAGATGGACAGACAGACAAACCGATGCCATAAACCTAAGTCACACTATCCAACAAGGTTGAAAAGTGTTAAAAAGAAGAAAAATGCTTAAAAAGTGTAAAACAATTAATTCCTGAAAACATCTGTAGAGAAAACGATCTTTCATTTTGTCGTTAAAAGATTATATAAAAACCTATTGGAATTGGTGCCAAATAAATAATGAACAATTCTATCGTTATTCATTCCAAACGTCTTTTAATATAATACCTCGGTATGATTAAACAATATATTCTAGAAGTCTGTGTTTTCCACTCACGGTGACCATAATGCAATTAAGGTTTTTGAAAATACGTTTGAATGATCCCCTCCCCCCCCCTCCACCGAAAATAATAATAATAACAATAATAAGGGTTTAAAAAAAAATTATTACATTGAGCAAAACATAATTTTTCTGACAATTAAACAAACAATTCCTTCATTACATATCTAACAAATTGTGTTTATTAATATTATTTTTTTTTCTCCATCCCTCCTATTTTCTACTTTGTATTATATTTAAGCGTACTGTTGTATGTTGTTCAAAAACAATTAATGAATATAATTTTTATAACCAACGACAAAGTAAGAGAATTTATGTTTTTGCGCTAAACCAAATGTAAAAATTATCTGTTTTTAGGAGGAAAAAATAATAAATAAATAACATTTAGGCCTTTTTTTTTTTTTTTTTCAACTATCTGTTGAAATGAAAATATAAAGGAAATAGAAAAACCTTTTGGTTGTACACCTCTGTAATAGGTTAAATTACTATTTAACCTTAAATTGACAAAATTACCCGTTCTTTCACTGGACTATAAAATATTACTTACAATCATACAATAATTAATTATCAAAAAATTTAGCTAAAACCGAGATTCAACAGGCACATCACAAATTTCATTATGTTTAAAAAGTAAAGAACAACATACATACTTAGAAAATAAATTAAAAAGCAGAAATAACTGATCACATTTTAAATACGGAAATAGGGTCTATATTCAATCAAATTTATGTGACACTAAAAAGGAATCCATTCTACATCATTTTTGGGCACTTAATAAAATAACAAAATATTAACCTTAGGAAAATCTGGTCCAACTGCAATTACCATTTAGAAATAAAAAATATAAAAATAAAAAACAAGATTAAAAATAAAATTTGCGGAATTTAACTTCTAAAATATTAAATTATCGGCAAAAATAACAATTAAAATTATATCTTCTATCTGACTGCCGCTGATAAATATACCCGGTCATTGAGCTGTTTTTTTTTTTTTTCCCGCAATACATTTATAATTTTATAATTCAAACTTACATAGTTTTGAAATTTTAGTTTCTAAATATTATCCATAAGTACTATAATTATGTGCATACTTAAATTTTTAACCTAAGTTCAAATAGACATTATTAGAGTGAGTACATTGGAAAAACTTTTCAGTGAAATCAGCATTCCAATTTTAGCCTTTTTAAAGAGGATAAGAGGAGGGTAAATAATCCTTAAACAAAAGACTCTGAAACAATGGCGCCGACTATGTGGGGGCTCAAGGGCTCGAGCCCCCTCAGAAATTTCGAATACTGATTCCCTATTATAACAAGAAATTCTTTCCTCTATTTCTTATTTAGCTTTTTCCAAAATCATAGCTGTAAAGTAAGATTGTTGCAATTGAAAATGGACATAAATCAACCAAAGAGAGAGAAAAAAAAAAAAAAAAAAAAAAAAAGATAAAAAGAAAAACAAGAAAGGTTGAAAGTTTCTGTATGGGGTGCGGGGAGTTAAGAGGAAGACTATTCTCTTTGCTGTGCTATGGGAATCCCAATCACTTATGGTTTGTGCATGAGGAGCAAAAGTTTTCAGAAACAATGATGCAGAGTAATATAACTATTTTCACAAAAGTTACTGCCATATTGTTATAACATTTTTTATTTTTATATTATTTTATTAATATTTTATACGCTTGATGCTACTCTCTTCCTTAAATTTAAGGGAAAATAATTTTTATAAAGGTTTCTGAGATGTTTAATTTGTTTTTGTTTTTTTAAATTCTTTTATTTATATTTGCATTTTATTTATTTGGTTGCTTCTTTTTTTCCTTGGCATTTTCAAATAAAAATGAACTTTTTTGGATGTAAGTCATGAATTTATAAACAAAAAAAGGTATATAATATTGCCCCCCCCCCCTTTTTTATGATTTTTTTTATTTTAGGAAAATAAAAATTGATAATCTGGTGGTTCACTCGCATGACTACCCTGAAATTTAATACTATAGATGTAGATTGGAAATTAAGGGGTAAGATAGCGAGGACTGTTATGCAAACCTATGTTAAAACAATTCAAATTAAGCTTCGGAACAGCTTTATTCGACAAGAAATTCTGTGGGGGGGGGGGGGGGAACGCCCCCCTCAACCTCCTGTTTCATTACTTTACCTATATTTTTATAGAATTCAAATCTGTTATTAAATTCAAAAGTTCATTTAGAATTATTCAGGCAACTTCCACACCAACATTCCTAAAAACATGATTTTTGGATTCAAGGAACCTCAAAACGTGTAAATATAACGAAAACTCATTTTAGAAAATTTGCCCCAAAAACAATATTTTCTCTATCGTATGGGTAAGAAAAAGGTAATAAATCGATTTAGTACAAAAAATATGAACTTAGCGATATTACCTTCATTTGTCCTATTACCTTAAATAAATAAATAATTAATTAATTAAAGATCATTGCAGAAAATTTTGGAGTGTAAGGCTGATTTTTTATACCAACTATGTGAAAAATACCAGTGTCGGATATCGAACCCGGGCCTTCCGCTTTAAGTACGGATGCTCAAACCATTGAGCTACCCTGGCTGATTACCAGCTAGGCATTTCTCACATAACATTCGTTGGCAAAGTCACCGAGTCTGTACACACAGCTATATAAAGTGACATTAATAGTCATGGCACAACTCCAATTGACCACGAAATTTTAATTTAATTTAGAAATTTATTCATCAACCCTGAAAGTTCATTTCAGAAAATTTTGGAGTGGAAGGTTGATTTTTTATACCAACTATGTGAAAAATACCAGAGCTGGTTATCGAACCCGGGCCTTCCGCTTTTAATTAAATATATTTAGATTTTTTTTTTTTTTTTTTTTTTTTTTAACAGCTGTTAAAAAAAAAAAAATAATAATAATAAAATAAATTTTATGGCCTATTGGAGTTGTGCCATGTTCAAATTTGTCACTTGATATAGCTGCTCTGATGCAGACTCGGTGACCTTGCCAACATAAATTATGTGAGAAGTGCCGAACTACTTAGCAGCCAGAGCTCATTGGTAGAGCATCCACTCGTTAAGCGAAATGGCCCGGGTTCGATCCCCGGATTTGGTATTTTTCACATAGTTTGTAAAAAATCAGCTTCTACTCCATTCTATCAAAATTTAATTAAGGATAGTTTATGAAATTTTAACATTTTAAGTAAAAATGAAAAGAAAGAACAAATATTGTTTTTAAAACTTAAAGAGAATATATAGCACAAATTATTTCGAGATTCTGCCTTTCCCTTCCAATTTTAACTTAACCACTATCACAATATTGGATTCAAATTGAGGTTACCGATGGCCGTATTATTCCAGTGACCTGCTTGCTACTCTTAATTTTGTTTTAAAAATTCGATTTACATAATTTTATAAACTAAATGGCAAATATTATAATGGCATTTCCAGGACCAGTTTTGGGACCCTTTGCTACTCAGGGCCCCTGGCACGTACCCCTGTGTTAATCAGGCCGTTCTTTGTGTGTGCATATCTTCTTTTCCTTGGGTAAACGTGTGTACATTATTATACCATATTTGATTACCTTGTATTAGAAATGTGATCCCCCCCCCTCAAAAAAATAATCCTGGCTACGGCTTTGGTTCGAGCCCCCCCCCCCCCCCCCCCTAGAAAATTTTCAAAGTCGGCGCTGCTGCCTGAAACGTGAAACAGCCGATGAATTTCAAATAAAAATCCAATTATTAATACTAATCCGGTTTTTATAGATAAAACACTTAAGGCTGTTCATTCCCTCTTACGATTTTCCCGTCTCAGGTCACCAAATCCCATATAAGTCTATGGCGAAGTTTGTTTACAGAATTGCTCGTTACTTAATTGGTATTTTTAAATTCCGTTTTCACATTCAGAAAATTCCCAACAGTTAAATAAGTACCCGTTTCCCAAAAATTTAATTTTTAAAATTTTAATATTTCATTTTACAGCTTAAAAATTAGAAAAATGCGTTTAGTAAAAAATGCGCATTTTCAAACTCAAATTTCAAATAAAACAGTTTTAAAAAACAAATTTTTGGGAAACGGGTACTCATTTAACGATTGCGTATTTTCAAAATATGAAAACAGAATTTGAAAATAATAATTAGGTAATGTTGAATTCTATAAAAAAAATCATAGAATAACATATGCTTTGGATGACCATGACGATTCGTGATGCATTCCCTTAATCACCATTACAGTTATTTATTATTATTATTATTATTATTATTATTTTAAGAGCATCAATTTTAGTGCATTTATATTTCTTTTAGTCTAGAGCAAAATATCACTTTAAAGTACTTATGGATGTGAGACTTATATTTTCTTTTAAACAGAAAAAAGGGGGTTTCACCATTTTGCAATATAACCACCACAAGATAAATAACAATAAATTGATAATATAAATAAATAAATATATGTATATATTATTTGTTTTCGTTAGCTGTGACCCTGCTCACCTATGCGCATGCGTGAGGTCTGCATTGATTTTGTTAAAATAGGGTAGAAGCGTAGAAGATGAGAGAATGTTTACATTTTACGAGTGAGAGATAAGTTGCGGTTTCTTTTTTCTTTTTTTTTTCTTTTCAGGACATTATTGAATTTTGAGGCGATACTTCTTCGTTATATTCGTATAAAGGCAAAATGCTGATTTTTCCCCCTTGTAATTTTTAAATAAGTGTAGAAGATCAGTTTTATTCTTCGATGCAAAATAAAATCCGTAAACTTAAAAGTAAATGCCTGTTTTCTTTCTTCTTCTTCTTTTTTTTTTTTTTTTTTCAGTTAAAATTATTTTTATTTGCTTACTTGATCTCTAAATTCGTACTATATCTGTCATACCTGAACACTTGTTTCATGCACTGATTATAGTAGTAAATTAATTAAAAATGACTTAAATTAGGTAAAATTTACATAATTCATTAATAAAAGAAGAGAAAAAGAACAACGTTTACAGTAGACTTTACCTGTAGTAAAAGTAATATATTTTTTTCTTTTAAATTATACTGCTAAAATAAAAATACCATATTTTTGTATCTCTATTTTACAGAAATTTACAGAAAATCGTATTTAAATCAAATCATTAGATTTTTTTATCATGATTATTTTACACCTTTTATTTTTCGCGCATATTGTCATATAAATTACATTAAATAAAATATTGTTAATTAAAATTAAAAATTAAACTTTAAATTCGCGTAAAAAGGTAAAATAAATATTGAAGACTCATAAAAAGAAAACGAACACGTGTAGAACGAAAAGCGCATTTGGCTAAGTGCCCATCTCATTCAACGCATCACCCCTTTTCCGAGTAGGATCGTTCCGCGAGAGGTAGACATGGTTTACGAAAACGGACAGTATGTGTGCCGAATGTAAATGATTATGAGAGAAAATAATAGTAAAATGAATAAACACTAAAATAATGTATAAATAAATAAATAAATATATGTATATATGTGTGCCGAATGTAAATGCTTATGAGAGAAAATAATAGTAAAATGAATAAACACTAAAATAATAAAAGCGTTTTTCCACTTACCGACACGACACCGATAAATCGTGCCCGATTATCGGCGGCAAAATGCATTGGAATCAGGGTTGGAAAAAATCATGATTTTTTATTTTTTAAATCAAAACAATCGGATTTTTCTTTTTTTTTTTTAAATCAGATTTTTTAAATTTAAATCGGATTTTTTTAGAATTCTGTTTTTAATTATTGTGTTTTTATGTTTTTACAATACATGGAGCAGTTTTTTTTTATAATAATTAACTAAAAAAGAAAGAATAAATAATATTTATAATTTATAAAAATAATGTAAGAATTATATAATTAAGAAAATACTATATTCTAGTTATTGATTGGTACTAAAAATTAAACATCTAGGCTTTAATCTAAAGCCATTCTATTATTTTGTAATTGAATTGTGCGCAATAAATAAGAAATAAACTTAAATATGTTGTAAATGAATAGAAAAGGGTAAAATTTAAAAAAACAAATTAAATATTCATTTAATGCAAGCTACTTATTATGGGATAAAAATCACAATTAAATCAATATTTTTTAAGCAAATAGAAATAAATCAGGTATTTAATTGTTTGAACAAAAACACTAATTTAGAAGCTTTGTCCACTCCTAATTTATTACGAAGGCTTCAATGAACTAGTCCAAAAGAAGAAAATTGTCTTTCTTCTCCAGCAGATAAAGCCACGCTGTTGTTATTTGGTAAATAAATTCAATTTCAATTTCGCTGATTCTCTCTTTACCTCCGATTACATAAAAGAACTTTCACCAATCATAATCTGTCATAATATCTGAAATTTCCAACATTAAAAAAAAAAAAAAAAAAAAAAAAAAAATTGATTTGAATCAAATGATTTTTTTTTTTTTTTTTTGAAAAAAAATCGGCTGATTTAAATATAGATTTAAATCAGTTGATTTAAATCATGCCAACCCTGATTGGAATATCCTACACGCTTTCCCATTCTCCGATTTGTTTCCGTTTCTGTCGTCATGGGTTTATCCGATATCGGACTGTTCATCCGTTTTGTCGTCGAACAACCAAGCTCCCCATAAAATCGTTCCGAATCCGAATCCGATATTTTTCTCTCACCTCATGTTGGTTTTATAATCAACGTGCGAGTTTTTATATTCTCAATATTTATTGAAGAAAATGTATTTCAGTGTTATAGTGCATATTAAACGAATACGTTGAGGGAATTGATTAAAGAAAAAGAAGGATAATTAAAAGGTGCTCGGTAAAAATGGCAACGGAAAGAATGGCAACGGAAAAAATGGCAACCGGAAATAATGGCAACGGAAATAATGGCAACTGGGGGAAAATGCAGCGGTAATATTGGTAACAATAACTTGATAAATGGGTAAAGGTGCAATTATCTATGTAAATAAAGAGAACTGTTTTTATGTGTGTGTGTGAGTGATTGATGTGTGGGCTGAACGGAGAAAAGTAGTTTTCGAACTACTAAATACAATTGACTTCCAATAAAATCCCTACAATATCATCAACAGTCATGTATATTTTGAAACTGAAGATAAGATTTACTTTTTTGCTTTCAAATTATGGAATAGAGCAGGCGCACGTTGCGTCACTGAGATAAACATTGACAAATGATTCCACACGTGCTTTAAAATGTAGGCAAAAGGTGGGGGTAAATAGCTATGTACTTTAATTTCTCCAATATTTTTAACACGTTTTACATTTCTGCTGAGATTTAACTATTGTTATTGCTTGTTATATAAATTGATATTATGTGGTAGCTTTTAACTGCAAAATCTGTATTAAAATACTTTCAATGTAAAAATATTTTTTTCTATATCAGATTATAGGAAAAAAAATATATATATATTATTTAATATAAAAATATAATTCAAAATGACGGCATTTACTAAAAATCAAAATGATTAATAATAAAATTAATTTGTTCAATAGAACTATTTGAGATTTTAATTGAAAAATCTATTTCTAAATACTTTTAATATAAAAATGTATATATATTTTTTCCCCCCTGAAAATAATAATAATAATAAAAAAAAAAAAAAGGAAAAAATTAAAAAACTTGGAAAGTATAATTGTTTTAGCTTTTAATAGTAAAATCTATATTAAAATACTTTTAATATTATTAAAACAACTTATTTTCTCTGAACGATAATAATAATAATAATAATAATAATAATAATAGCTAGTTTAAAAAAAAATCACATCATTCATTAAAATATTCTAATTAAAAAACAATAATTTATTTATTAAAAATATAATTTTTTATAATTAAATTAGGTGAAATTACTTAATAATTTTTTTTTTAACTTTTAATTAAAATGCCTATTTCAGTAGCCGACTGGTTCTGCTCTCCAAGCTAATAGACTGGTGTTATTGTTGGTGTTTGGGAATAAAGGCGATTGACAATTTTAAGGCCCTTGGCCCGAGGGGGAGTACCTTCCGTAGATGTCTTTCTAAGGAGTCCTAGCCCATATTTTTGCAAGTTTCTAAGAAAACCATGGAAAACTCCGAACGGCTACATCGACGAATGAGGACCTGGGATCGAACCCTGCACCTCATGTCAACCAGCTTTGAGCACAGAACCGCTCTGCCGCTGGTGGCCCTGATAGATTGGAATTGCGGGTTCGATCCAAGATCTCTTTTGTCATCCTAGACATTCAGAATTTTCCATGTTTTTTTTTTTTTTTTTTCTGAAAATCGCATATATCAAGGACATGCTCCTTAGAAAGAACTCTTATGAAAGTCATTTCAGTCAGGCTTAGGACCCGTATGTTGTCAATAGGTTTTAAAGCTTAAACCACAACCATTAAAATATTTTTAATTAAAACACACACACACACACACACACACACACACACACACACACACACACACACACACATATATATATATATACATGATTACATATAAAAAAATAATAATTAAAAAATGATTTAATAATACATATTTATAAAATATAATTCAATTATTAAGAATATAAATTTTTAATAATTCAATTAGTTCAAATTGCTTAATGCTGTTGTTTAAGCCTTAAAATGAAAAAATAAATTCAAAATGTTCTTAAACATAAAAATATTTTTTTCTATAATTGATTATAGGAATAAGGATCTAATTAATATTATTTTATTTAGAAAACTTTAAAAGAAAGAGTAAATTAATTGTCTAAGAACTAAATGAATTATCAAAAACGTAAATTTTAATAATTCAATTAGGTGTGACTCCTTAATACAACTTTTTCTGCTTTCAATAGAAAATATTATTTTAAAATACTTTTATTATTAAAAGATTTTATTTACTGTGAATAATTATGAAGAAAAAGGTAGTTAAGGATCGAATTAAAATTATTTTACTTTAAAAATTTTAATAGAATGACTAAATTAATTATCTAAAAACTAAAAGAATTATCAAAAATATAAATTTTAATAATTAAATTAGCTGAGATTACTACAATTTTTTCTGCTTTTAGTAGAAAAAATTGTTTTAAAACACTTTTAATATTAAAAGATTTAGTTTCTATGAACAATTATATATATATATATATACAGCTAGTTAAAAAATTATTTAATGAAATATTCCAATTAAAAACACTAATTTATTTATTAAAAATATAATTTAATATAATTAACTTAGTTGAAATCGCTGAATAAGATTATTTGGACTTTAATTAATAAGCCGAGCAGTTCTGCTCTCCAAACTGGTAGACAGGAAGTGCCGGGTTCGATCCCAGATCATGATCGTCGACTCTCATGTTCTCAATCAGCTTTAACATCTAAACTAACCCCATCAAATTATTTTTAAAATAAAAAGTTATTTTAATCAATGATTATATAAAAATAATAATCTTATTGTAATAACAAATATTACATTTAATTAATTTGTTATAATTTTACTAATGCAGTTTAATCTTATGATATAAAATAGTTTAACTCTGCTTTTATAATTTCAGTGCAAAATATTTTTTTTAGCTACATAACCAAACTTTTATTATAAATTATAAGTTAATTCCATTCAAAATTAAATTGTTTATAGATAATGACTAAGCCGTTTCTGTCCTGCAATTAATAAATTCTAATACTCTGCGGTGCATATATGATTAAACATACTGCATGCCGATATGAGAAATTAAATTGTCAAAAAATTCTCAATTTCATAAATTAATTAATTAATGAAAAAAATAGTATGTTGTAGCCACCACAAGACATTCTTCTATATTTTTCTATATTATCGATTAAAAAAAAAAAAAAAAAAAAAAAAAAAAAAAAAAAAACTTTCTGTAATCACGTACAATTTGTGAAAATATTACAGTAATTGTCAGACATACTTGGAGTGGAGAAGGCAGAGGAAAATAAAATGACTTTTTATATCACTATTTTACCGTTTTAAATGGATATATTCTACAACTATCACTTACTTTTTATGAGTGTATTATATACCTGGGAGTGGGGGGGGGGGGGGGAGTGCAGATGGAAATGAAAAATATTTTTTTAACTACCGTAGTATCGATTTAAATAAATCTTTGTGTATATACCACTTACTGTTTAAGAAAAATTCCAGTAAGTGTTACACAGATCTCGGGAGGGGACAGAATAAAAAAAGGAGTTGTTTTTATATCACTATGCTACATTTTTATGTACTATGCTTTTATATTACTAGCTATTTGTATGAAACTTTGTTTGATTATCACTTACTTTTTATTAAAATTACAATGAAAGTTACTTGTAGTTAAAAAGGGGGACGAGTATGTGTGTGGTGATGGTGGAGAGGGGGGGGGGGCAGAGGAAAAACAAAATCTATTTAAACAACACTTAATAACTTTTTTTTTGTGACATTTTGTGCAAATGTCGCTTACTGTTAATGAAAAATTACAGTGAGTGTTACATATGTCTGGGTGAGGGGGAGGGAGTGCTGGAGACATAAAGATACAAATAATGTTTTATATCATTGTGCTTTGCATTTTACTAAAATTTATTACAAATATCATTTAATTGTTAGGAAAATTTACTCTGATTATTAAATATATCTTGGGGGTTATAAGAGCAGAGGAGAAAAAGGCTTCTATAAATATCACAATGTTACCAATTTTAATTGAAATATTAACAACTATCACCTACTTTTAATGAAAAATTACGGTGAGTGTTACCTATACATGGGGGACAAGGAGGAAGAGAAAAAAAAAATGCGATTGTTTTTAAATTATACTGCTTCATATTTATAGAAAATTTTGTATAAATGTCCTTTATTGCTTATGAAAATTATTAGGGAGGGCTATGTACCGCAGTATCTTTCAGTTTCTAAGTTAATACGCAAAAATGCAATTCAATGTTCAGATCAGACATTAATTAAAATTTAATATAAAATATTGGTAAATGATTATTCTGAAACAATTTTTTTTTTTTTAATCTGTCCCATCCCCCCCCCCTTTCCCCTCGTAGGAACAAAAAAGAAAAGTGCCCTTTTTTCCGTGAGCCGGAAAAAAGGGCACTTTTCTTAATTTCTCCTTGTAAAACTCATGCTAAACATCAACGAGAGAGTAAGTTTTTTATTTCTACGTGGGGGGTGGGGGATGGCAAAAAGAGACGGATAAAAAGAAAACATTTCATTTTTTAGTAACATTTTTCAGATTTAAATCATACATTGAATTTTTGCGTACAAACTCAGGAAGAGAAAGAAACTGATACTTAACCTCACTGTAATGTTTTATACACGGTAAGTAATATTTCTAGGAAATTTCATTAAATCGATACCAAGTTGGTACAAAAATACATTAGCCCTTAGTTCTCACCGGGTAATGAAACCCTCTTCTCTTCAATTTTTCATAAACAATAAGAGATATTTATGCAAAATTTCTTTAAAATGTAAACAGTGATTTAAAGCATTTTTTTTTCCTCAGCACCACCTTCCTCCTAGATATATGTAACACTCTTTGAAAATTTTCATTAAATGTAGGTGACAGTTTTTAAAATTTTAATTAAAATCCGTAACATTGTGATACTTATACAATCATTTTTCTCTTTTACCCCCTCCTCTTAGCTCTCAAGATATACATAACAATCAGCGTAAATTTTCCTAAATATTCAGTGATATTTATAAAAAATTTTATTAAAATGAAAAATATAGTGATATAAACATTCATTTTCTTTTCTTCTGTGCCCCCCCCCCCAGACATGTGTAACTTAACTGTAATTTTTATTAATAGTAAGTGATATTTACAAAAAATGTCAATTAAAAGAAATGCATAATAAGTGTTGTTTAAAAAGGTTATTTTAATTTTCATCTGCCCCCCCCCCTTCAGCCCCCACCCTTATCAACTGTAGGTAACTTTCATTATAATTTTAATAAAATGTAATTGATAGTACAAATTTTCATATAAATAAGTAGCATGGTGATAAAAAAATAACCATTTTCCTCACTCTGCTCCTCCCCCCCTCCTCCCTTAGTGAACCGTTCAGATATGTGTAATACTTACTGTAATTTTTCTTAAACAGTACGTTGTATATACATACATATATATATATATATATATATATATATATATATTAAATCGATAATAGGGTAGTTTAAAGAATAATATATTTTACTTCCATCTGCGCTCCCTTGCCCTCCCCCCCCCCCCAGGTTTATAATACATTCATTGTGATCGTCATTAAGAGTAAGTGATAGTTATAGAATATATCATTAAAATCGGTAAAATGGTGGTGTAAAAAATCATTTTATTTTTCTCTGCCCTCCCCCCCCCTTCTTTAATTCCCCATCTTCCAAGTATGTCTGAAACTTACAGTTATTATTTCACAAATTGTACGCAGTGCCTGATTTAAGGCAGGGCATTAGGGGCATGTGCCCTGGACCCTTAGACTGAGGGGCCCTCCAAGAAACTCCATGATACATTAAAAATACATAGATATACTTAAAATGAAAATTTTTCAAATTTTGCTATAGTGGTCATTGTTTTTTGATTTTTCGTCAATGGATGGAGGTGTTACTGTACTGTTATATAAATCAGCGGTATGATCTTTCAAGAAAACTATCATTTCATTGAAAAAATTGCAATATTTTCTCTAAACGCAAATACAACTGCATACTACTGATACTGCATTCCAAACTCTTACAGGTTAACTAAATCTGAGGATCGCAGCGATAAAATGAAAAGTGGAGAGAATTTTTAGACGTGTGAATCAGAAATATGCGATTTGTTTTGTTTTTTGTAATATTAAAGCATGAGGAAAAGAGCCCATTGAACTTGAGTGCCCTGGGCCTCCAAGTGAGTAAATTGGTCCCTGATTGTACGTGATTATACATTTTTTTTTTTTTTTTTTTTTATCTATAATAGGGTATTTTTAAAAAGAATATTTTTTATTTCCATCTGCCCCCCCCCTCCCCCCCGTGTATATAATACACTCATTGTGATAGTCACAAATTGTACGTGAATATACAAAATTTCATTAAAATCGGTAAGAAGGTGGTATAAAAACAATTGTTTTCTTTCAACTTTCTGCTAACTCAACCTCCCCCTTTTCTCAAACAAAAAATAAATGAATGGTGTACCAAATCAAATGAAATTCTAAAAATGTAATTTGAAATTCGTTATTTGATATTTATTATTTTGCAATTTGCGAAGTGAAAAAGTGCCCTTATTACCGGTGCCCTTTTTTTCCAGGATCCCAGACCGACATATATTTTCTAAAAATGGTCAAATCATTTTTAGTATCTTTCAAAACACGTAATTCCCATAGAAAACCGGAAACTGTAAATTTTTACGAATCCAAATACTTTCTATTGAATATAAAAGAAAATAAAAATACAATAACTTAATTTGTGATGCTAAATTTACTATTCATAGAAAATCAGTGCTTCAGATGATTATAAAAGATATTTTGTAATTAATTAATGCCTATCTGCAAGGTAATCATCACTTATTATTATTATTATTATTATTTCTACTTAAGGTAAGCAATCATAATGAGTATTAAATTTAATTATTATATTAAAAAATTATAAATTCATAATACTTCATTAAATACTACTATTAAATAAAAACTAAATCTACCATTGAAAACGTTAGAAATTTTAAAATACTATTCTTAATTTATGTAATAATTCTTATTTTATGTAATAATATTACCTAAAAATTCACTTGTCTGACTAAATTTTTACGAATCAAAATTGCATATTAAAATTTCGATTGTATGTCTTTTTAATATTTTATGTCAAACCTTTCAAAAAGGCGTATTGTATAATATACTTTTGTGTTCATTTCTTTACATCTTTTTATACGACAACGACAAGATTTTTCAAGAAAGGGAAGCAAGATTTTAACATCTGTAAAGAATTTAAGGGGGGGGGGGGTTCCGGGGTTTCTGTTTTCTGTATCTGAAAGGAAGGAAACATCATAAATTCTGGCCTTTTAAAATCTTCCTTATCTATTAAGTGTTCAAAGAGTAGTTGTATAGTAGTCTTAAGTAGGGCTATAAGCAGAAGGGCCACTACATAGATTATGATTGTGAACTGTGAGGTGAGAATACAAAAGAACAAAAGCAGAGGATAACTCAATGGCATTGTCAGATGAAAGAAAAATCTGGAGAAAGCTTCTAGGAAAAACATTTCCTTCCTAATTCTGTCATTGTCTACACAAAGAAAGCCTTTCTGTTTATCCATGCTCAAAAAGTAAAATTAGCCTCCAATCTCCACCCATCCACAATTCTTTAGTTTTTTTCAATTTAACTATTAATTTTATTTTACTTATTTTTTAAATAACTAACATTGATATAAAATCGCACAACTATTGAATACGTGAATAAATATATTAATAAAGGCTAAAATTTCTTCTTTAAAACCGAAAAAAGTTGGAAAATGAATGATTCAAATATTCAGAGCCCTTATGTAAATAATATATATACATATATATATATATATAATATATATAATAATAATAATAATAAGGAAAATATAAATTTATATATATATATATACATTTATATCTGACGGCGAAAAATGTTATCAGTACCAATGATGAAATATATTTTACTCTTCAGATATTTTTAGCATATTATTCGCCAGTAAGAACTCTCAAATTATCCTTTTTCGTTTTCCTTTATTTTGTTACCCTTTTTTGTATATTTATCGTTGCCATTTTTTCCGTTGCCATTTTTTCCTGTTGCCATTATTTCCGGTTGCCATTATTTCCGTCGCCATTTTTTCCGTTGCCATTTTTACCTAAATTCAATTAAAAATATGTGATTGGATGTCATGTAAACAAAGTACAAATCATTTGTATACAAATCTTCAAGATTTGAGATGACGAACTCGGAAAGTAAAATTTCCTTGGATGTGAAATAGAACAGGTAATGATATTTTTGGAAAATTCTTTATTAGAGTATAAATTAAATGTATATATATATAATATAGTATTAATTAAAAATGTAAATTTCATGTGCATTATATATAAAGTGCTTAATAGATTGTATTACTGACATAAAAAAAAAAAAATAACTGCGCTCATTTAATAAAAACTTATCCTTGTCTTATAACTTTCATAAACAGAGTAAATTTTATTTAAATGATTTAATAAATGCTCGTGTACGTGTAGTGTACTATAATTTTTCTTATGTATTAAGATGGCTATTACATACTATGCTAGATGCTCTATTTATAAATGTTAAACTAAATTAATAATACCAAGTTTAAAACTAAATTAATGCGCTCATTTTTTAGTTATTTGTACTCAATGTTAATAATGGAGAAGGGTTAAGTTAATTTTATAAACAGATTTTTTTTCAATTATTACTTTTTTTTTTTTTCACTTATATTTTGAAATTTCCCCTTTTATTTCTCTCAAATAAGTACTTTAATTATCTTTTGTATTATTATCTTTTGAAGAGATATAATTATACACTTAGTAATCTATATATATTACATATATAGTGTTTGCAAATATATAAATACACAAATAATAAATAATTCGAAAATTTGATAATATAAATACTAAATTTTATTGATATCAAGCATATTTAAATAACAGTATCATTAATCCAAGAATATGATTTGTTTTATTTTGTAACTGTATCTAGTCTCAGAAATGGTGAGTATCATATTTATTTAGTAATTTCAGCAATATTCTAATAATTTAAAGTAAAAGAGGTAAATAAACCTTCTCTATAAATTAAAAAATACTTAATTTTGTTAAAAACTTTGAACTATTTGTCAAGTTTTTGTGGTAATGGATTTGGCAGATAATAACACAATCTATTAAACACTGAATATAATGCACACAATATTTATAATTTTAATTAGCACTATATTATATATTTTTGATTTATACTCTAATAAAGAAACCTTCAAAAATATTATAACTTGATCTTTTTCACTACTAAATAAAATTTACTTTTGAGTTTGTCATCTCAAAACTTGAAAATCTCTTTCGTGGATTCATCTACCATTCAGAAAGAGATTGTTTACATAAAAATTTTTAGAAACTTTCTCTATAAAAAAAAAAATTTCAAAATTATATGCATATATATTCAAAGAAAAAACTTTATAACATGTAAATTATATTTTTGTCTTTTGGTTTGTCATAAAAATAATCAACTATAACTTTTTGTACTATTTTCGACAATTAATTTGCTGTCCATTGAAGCTTTTCTAAAACTCATTTAAAAAGATTTAAGCATACAGGATGGATGGATGGTTGGGTTTTACGTCTCATTAGTGCTGTGCAGATGGGCAATTGGCGACGGTCTGGGACACACCCCTAGAGGTGGTCCGTAGACATGGCATCACAATTTTGATCCTCCACGGAAGGGATGGCTCTCCCGCTGACCCCCAGAGGCATAATTTTTGATAGGAACGTGGAGGACATTGCAGCAACAACAGATTTTACGTGCACCAACCACCATTAGTGTACACGACGGTCTTTGGCCGGCTCGAGTACCTAACCCACAATCTTCCAATTACGAGGCCGGCGATCTGCCGACTGGGCTACCGCGGCCCTTTAAACATACAGGATAAGGTGAAGTAACAAAAAGTGTTAATTTTTTATTACTGATGAATAACCAGAAGCAATGATTACAAGTAAAATCCATCTGAATACTTTTAATGTGAGGAAAAAACAGATTTTTTACAAGTTATAATTTTATTTATTTATTTAATTCTTTATAAAAGTAATTAAGTTATTGAATACTAATTTAAATGTTTTCCATTGAAATGTTTTGAAAACACAGCTAATAAATGTTTACTCATACATTCTCTAAGGGATCTCCACTTTTGGGATATTACTAATGAAAAAAGGCAATTTTGGAAAGATTAAAATTTCTATATTTAAGGGGATTTCTTCTATTGTCTAAAGAATATAGTTTTAGTAACTTTTCCAGTTTAAAAAAGCTAGTCATTTTTTTAAGAATTCAGATTTTAGACAAAGAGTGAAGTAGATTTATATTAGTCTCTTTGATGTGTGTCAGTTAAACAATAGGGGGGGAAGGGGAGATAAAAGCTTTTCAAAATGCAAAAAGTATGAGATCATTTGTGAAGAGAATCGCATGTATAATTGACATTGGAGATAAATCTATTGAAAGTTTGCAGTGAAATACAAGGGGGGTTTACAAAGAAATGCAAGATTTATCTGAAAATGAGAATTTACAATTTTCAGAAAAGATGAAATTTCAATTGATCAATTCTTTTAGTTTTTAATCTATTTCTCAGCTCAGTGCTGCATTAAAAGTTTATTTAAAATTTATTACTATGGGGGTGGGGGAGGGGGAAATGATTTTTACAAACTGTTTATTTTGAAATAAAATAAGTTTTTCTAAGGATGTTATATTCTATAACATGTTCGTATTTTTGGTAAGTATACTTAAAAGTATTTATATAAATTGCCAATATAGCAGAGTTTGGTGTTAATTTTGTTTTGATATCTTATAATATGAAACACTTTTTAAGGCACTGAATATTATGTAAAAACGATTAATTAATAACAATTAAACTTTGTAAGAAATGCAACCTCTGAATGAGGGACACCTCTATATAAATGGAAAGTACCTGGCCCTAAAGCTGTCCCTTATTCAGAGGTAAGTGTGTATAAAGTTCTATCAGAATTACGAGAAACAACGAGAAAAAAATTTAAAAGGAAAGATATAATCACCCAATCTTAATCCTATTTTCCAAAAATAGCTCGTATAAATAAAACAAGTGTGGGATTTTAAAAAAATCAATCAATTATATATATATATATATATATATATATAAAAAAAAAAAAAAAAAAAAAAAAAAACTATATTTGACATTTATAAAAATGTAGGTTAATTATTAATGAAATGTTTAAAATTTTAATATTTTGCCTTGAAACATGCAGTTTCTCCCACTGAAGATAAAGAAATAAAAAACTCTCTTACTTAAGAAATAGAAGCAGACTTTATATATATCATGAAAAACGGCAGTTTTTCGAGTGACGCAAGCGGAAGCCCAAACTGACGCTGCGAACTCATATATACGACTAGTTTGACTTCAAAGAGATTTGTAAAAGCCGACACTTAATATCTCAGCAAATATGCGATATTTTGTTCTGATCTTTTCAAAATAGTCTTTTATCTTTGGTCTTAATCTATCCTGAAATTTTTACATTTCTACATGCAGTATGTTTTGAGATCTGAATCTCAATTTAAAGCCAAAATGGGAAAACGGTTGGAGTAATGGACTGAAATTCTGAAAAATATCTCTAAAACGGCTCGAAGGATTTTCATATAATTAATATATGTTGTTAATAGGATCTTTCTGAATCTAGTAACGTTTTCGTTTTTTCCAGGAAAACTCTTGTTTTTTATAAAAGTTGTTTTAAAAATGGAACTATATTACTCCGCCAATTGCATGCTTTCCTTCGGCGAATACGTCGTGATGTGGTTTTTACTAGCAAGGCTTGAGAAGGCCATGTTGGTTGGTTGGCCAACGTGAATGCAGTCAATGAATTATTTAAACTTTCCTTTTTTTAACGCAAAAATACTTTATTACATTTTTTATATATTTATTGTATATATGCTAAGTCAAATTCACTTAAATATATTTTCTCTTCTGCTATGAAAAAGATATTTTTGATTTCAAAATTTCATATTTAGTCAAAAAATTATTTAGATAACATTTTAAATAAGGAAGTATTTTGTAATTTTAGATATTCCATTTTATCATAATAATGATGATTTTACAATTTTTTAAAGCAAAAAATTTTTAATCATTCATAAACATCGATTTTATAGTAGCTCAATGATTTGCGATCCCTATTCATGTATCCTTACTCACAGGAAATGGAAAAAAAACAGCAAATGGTGTTTTGGCGCCATCTTTTGTTTTTAATTTAAATTAAAACATACACTTTTGCAAATATATTGTATATATATATGTATATATTTCTTTTTAAAAATTAAAAATCTCTTTTTAAAATACAGTTAGTTTATTCATATATTTACTTTTCAGACTTTAAAATGATACCTATTTTAAATATTAGCATAATCAAACTAATTTTTTTATTATTATTTAAAGCTATAATGACTAGGGAATGAAAGGAGGGATAAATACACTGTATATTAAAAAAAAAAAAAAAAACATGAAAATTGAATTAAAATTCATGAAAAATGTGTCAAATAGCAATTACTGAAAGACACGTCAAAATAAATAAATAACATCTTTACTTTGAAACCCATGATTTATTTTAAAAATATAATTCTCTCTTTCTTTTTTTTTTTAATTAATTAATTTGTGCATGAAAAATTCCATTTCATAACTATATTTAAAACTACAATAAATAAAAAAACCCTCCTTTAATTTTAAATATTTATTTCTACATGTTTCTAAGCAATTAAAAGTGTTTTTTTTTTTTTTTTTTTTTTAAAGAAAAATAGCTTAAATATGGGAATGTATGGTTTTATCATGAAGGTAATAATTTGGCCATCTAGTGGCGCCATCTCGTAGCTTGTATTAAAACCATATACATTCCTATATTTAATTTATTTTTCTTAAAAAAAAAAAATAAAAAAAAAAAAAAAAGACACTTTTAATTGCTTAGAAACATGTAGAAATAATTATTTAAAATTAAAGGAGGGTTTTTTGCTTATTGTAGTTGTAAATATATTTATAAAATGGAATTTTTCATGCATAAATTAATTAATTAAAAAAAAAGAAAGAGAGAATTATACTTTTTTAATAAATTATTATGGGTTTCAAAGTAAAGATGTTATTTATTTATTTTGACGTGTTTTTCAATAATTGCTATTTGACACATTTTTCATCAATTTTAATTCTATTTTCATATATATATATATATATATATATAGCGTATTTATCCGATCTTTCATCCCCTATCCATTGTTGCTTTAAATAATAATAAAAAAATTAGTTTGATTATGTTAATCTTTAAAATATGTATCATTTTAAAGTCTGAAAAGTAAATATATGAATAAACTCTAACTGTATTTTAAAAAGAGATTTTTAATTTTTAAAAAGAAATATATATATAACTTGTATTTTCCATAAAACTTAAGCTTAACTTGTATTTTACTTATTAACTTGTATTAACTTTAGCTTAACTTGTATTTTCCATAATTTTTTTCTCCAAATGATTTTATCTTATTTTTAAAATTATAGAAATGTAGAGCTTAATTTATATTTTGTCTATTTCTTTCCACCAAATATTTTTATGAAATAATTTTTACCTGCACTTTTGATGAAAATTTAAATTGTGAATATTGGAGTTTAGCCTCAAAAGGGAAAAGAAAATAAATAAATTTCCATTTTTAACATTAATTGATTTTTTTTTAAATTGTTTAATTTGCATTTGTAATTCTCCAAAAAGAAACTTGCGAAATGTAAATTACGTAATTCTAACTTAAATTTGAAATTTCCCACTTATTATTATTATTATTATTATTTTAAAGAGTTTGAGAATCCCATTCAATATTTTTTTCTAGTGCGAAGCTTCTCCATTTTGTTTCCAAGTGGCAGGCTACTTGAAAATTTGTCAATATCATAACGTTTGAAATACTGAATTAATTCAAACTAAATTTGTAGTGTGGATTTATCTCAGAAATGTATTTGTTATGTTCATTTGCCAACTTAATTTACCCTCTTGTTTCCCTGTGCCAGCCCACTGAAAATTTCAAATTTACATTAGGAAGGTTCTATGTTAAAACTCCATATATACAAGACTTCATTAATAAATCCATCAAGTCCATTAATAAATTGTAGAATTGAAAAATTGTAGAATTTTGAAGGGAAAAAAAAAAAAAAAAAAAAAAAAAAAAATGGTGGCAACTTCATTATAAAAGATAAATCAGTTTACCCTTCCTAGGAGCCAGAAGGACTTGTTTTAATTTTTTGATCAATAACCCCTAAAAAGTAATGATATCAGTACAAAAAACCCTTAACGGGTTAAAAGTTTGTGACGCCGCTACTTTATGGCTAGAAGAATTTGAAATATGAACCTTAAAAATAATGATATGAAATTTTAAGTGACGCTTTGCAATTAGTTAAAATATACATAGATTTTCTTATTTGATCATTTACTTTCTACTTTTATTTATATTTATAATGCAAACGTAATATTTTTAGCTTCAACATCAGACAGATATATAAAATACACTCACTGATGCTTTTTAATTCACATTTCAAATTCAAAATAACAGTTTTAAAAGGAATGATATAAAAATTCCAGTGGCGCCTCGGTGTTATTTTAAAAGATTTGTTTTTAGATTCCATTAAAATTACTTTTGTTTTGTCTAATAAAGTATATTTACATAGTGAAACAGTGCTTTTAATTTTCAAATATACTGTCAAATAATTATACTTTCACTGAGTTTGCATTATAAATTAAAATTATTTATTTCAATAAATTGATTTATCTTTTGCGTCACGCTATCCAAAACTGCAAGTAAAATCTGTGTAAATATTTTCCTTACGTCATACTACTCTTTGCGCAAATTTTCACTCAGCTGGATACTATGATAATGATACTATGTTTTGGATAGCGTGATGCAAAAGATAAATCAATTTATTGAAATAAATAATTTTAATTTATAATGCAAACTCAGTGAAAGTATAATTATTTGACAGTATATTTGAAAATTAAAAGCACTGTTTCACTATGTAAATATACTTTATTAGACAAAACAAAAGTAATTTTAATGGAATCTAAAAACAAATCTTTTAAAATAACACCGAGGCGCCACTGGAATTTTTATATCATTCCTTTTAAAACTGTTATTTTGAATTTGAAATGTGAATTAAAAAGCATCAGTGAGTGTATTTTATATATCTGTCTGATGTTGAAGCTAAAAATATTACGTTTGCATTATAAATATAAATAAAAGTAGAAAGTAAATGATCAAATAAGAAAATCTATGTATATTTTAACTAATTGCAAAGCGTCACTTAAAATTTCATATCATTATTTTTAAGGTTCATATTTCAAATTCTTCTAGCCATAAAGTAGCGGCGTCACAAACTTTTAACCCGTTAAGGGTTTTTTGTACTGATATATATATAATGGGGATTTAATAAATAAATTTTACATATCTGTTTTCAGTATGGAAATGTGCAAATATTTTCTAATTAATTTGTTTAATAAATGGATTTTACATTTAATAAAGAAAAGTTGTATTCCTATAATTGAAATGCACCAAATGTCAGACTGTTTTAAAATTATAAATTTAATAAGTTGATAAAATTGAGTGAACTTATCTCATTTTTCACCTCTGATGTTCCATTTATTCAACGTTTTCATGAAATTAGATTTAAAAAAAAAAAAAAAAAAAAAAAAAAAGGAAGGAAAAGTAAAATATCAGATTTTCTTATCTCTTTAATATATTCATCTTGTAATGTAAATTTGATGAAGATAATTATTTTTGATCAAAAGCTTATATTATCAATAAAAGTTCCTTCACTATGTAAAAATAATTAAAATATTTCGCAGGATCTTTTATCGTTTCTCAAAAGTCATACACAAATCACCTTCCACGTATCTTCATTTTATATCATACACACAACCTGTGAATTTCCTCCACCACTGCCTTTATTTATTTTTTTCTACAGTGATGCGATACAATAAATATGAAAACAGCAATTTGTTACACGGAGGAGCTATGTTTGAAAGCGTGCTAGCACAACGCGATCTCTGAATGAAATGGGAAGAAAAATTTACGCTCTGGAGCAACGATATCGGAGAAATGAAAAAGCAGATTATTAGTCGACACGATAAAGTATTAATCGGCCCCATTATTATCGGCCGATTTAGTCGTTGTCGTGTCGGTAAATGGAAAAACGCCCTAACGTGTTACATTTATACAAACATTCGTGATTCATCATATCTTTTAAAAATTGACTTCTTGCACGAATTTAAGTTCTGTTTAAGACATAAATAATTTTAAATTATAATAATAAAAATAATAATAAATCATACTTTTCAGTTTTTCATCTTTATACTGATTTCAAAAAATACATGCACAGTATTATTATTATTATTTAAATAATATGTATTTTTTATATCACCTATGTATTTTTTTCCATATATATTTATTTTATTTATTTTTACAAATGAAAATCAATGAAATGAATGAAACCATGACTTACCAGAATAGGATGTGATCAAATATAGTAGAGAGAAATAAGAAATATCAGAAGCTAGAAGGTACACACTAAGATATACACTGATAAACAGCACTATAGACAGTGGACACTGGAACTGGACAGAACCAGGAAAGGACTTTCATACAACATTAATTTATTTAACTGTGAACACGTGCGAAGCTTATGGTTGCTCTACCAACTTAACTCTATTGATGTATTTTAAAAAGCTAACGCGCCAAATCTCGCACACACAAGTGCAAAAAGGCTATCAAGCAAGGATGCCTATAGATTAGCAATATAGGCATTTTAAATAAATCAGGTTTTCAATGACCTTGACCTTCACCTTTGAGTATACATCATAACTGCCACCCACTAAATATAGCAACCAGTCTTGTTTTTAAAGGCGATAAATGCTTGGCGATAGATTTAGCTGATAAAAGCGATAGCGTGCTTTTGCATGGTGTCACGGTTTTGACAAAGAAACGAAAATTTACTTGTACCCACAGAAAAAATAAATCAAAATTGCATTTTCCTCGGCTCACTTAGAAAATAGAATAGAAGAAAAATGTAATGGTACTAAGAAAAAAAAAAAAAAGTTCTAGAATCTAATACTATATTTGTCAAAACCAATGTTAACTACAAAAATTAATAATAAAATCTAAAAAAAATTTACATAAAAAAGTGGTAAAAACCATTAACTAAACTTTATTTGTATAAATTATTAGCTAAGTGTAATGATCTGCTTGGATTCCGGAGAAAATGGTAAACGGAAAAATTAGTGACCGGAAAAAATGGTAAACGGTAAAAGTGGTGAATACCGGAAAAAAATCTCATCGGAAAAAATCGCACAGAAAAACATGTATGTTTGCGTACACACTTACCTCTCTCCCCAGGAAATAAAACTTATTTTAAGCTTCATATAGGCCTTAGGCAGTAAATTTTATTTAATCATATAAATGCTGTTAAAGAAATAGGGGGGCTATTATTAAATTGTAATCCCTGTCCCCCTACAGACGGAAGAGTAGAATGAAAATTTAACAATTTATTAGAAATAAGGTTTAACAAAATAGTAAATGTTTGAATACCAATGCGAGATATTGGATCCCCGATCCCCTTAGACTGAAAGAAACTTAACGGCCCTCTTCACTTACCGTCGCCGGAAGCTCAAACCAATGTTATTCTATGGGAAAATTTTCTTTACAAACAACTTATTAACTAACACATATTTTTAAATTCTGTTTTCACATTCAGAAAATTCCCAACTGTTAAACTGACGGACCTTTTTCAAAAAATTATTTTTTATTTTTTGATATTTTATTTTGAAATTGCAAAATGAAAAAAATTCACATTTTGAAAATTCGTACCTAGAAAAAAGGGCACCCAGGAAAAATGGCGTGTTATTGAGTTGCGCTTAAGAATAGGAGGTACTACTCAATTGCGCTTAGGGCCTTCATCGTCATAGGCATAAGTTGCGCCGAGATCATATCCCCCCCCCCAAAAAAAAAAAAAAAAAAAAAAAAAAAAAAAAGAAGCATAAACGCATCAATTGCGCTTCTAGGTTTTTCAGAAAATCTTAAATCAGAAAACAAATTCTAAATGATTTTGACTGTTCAAATTTGGCCAATTTGTCGATAAAGCTTTCTGATAATCATTAATATTTGTTTGTTTTAATTTTTTGAAAACTTTTCAGGAATAAACTTGTTTTTCAAAAAATATTTTGCATACCAGAACAAATTGTTCAGCTTATTCTATCGTAAGTTATTGATGGCATGAGGTTTTTGGATTTCTTTTTGAAGTACTTATGTTTCATTTAAGTGTGAAAATATTTCAAAAACATTACAGGTATGACAAAACTAAATAAAAATCTGGTGTATATACAATATTTAAACTTTCAAACTTCTTCACACACCATAAAATTCAATCCAGCGCAACCGGTTTCGAAAGGACGTGG
This sequence comes from Salticus scenicus, assembly GCA_963930645.1. Classification (NCBI taxonomy): domain Eukaryota; kingdom Metazoa; phylum Arthropoda; class Arachnida; order Araneae; family Salticidae; genus Salticus; species Salticus scenicus. The sequence continues at coordinate 48,646,591 of OZ005662.1, read as the reverse complement.
CCTTTCTTCATCAGATGCAAAAAACACGTGCTAAAAAAGCAAGACTTGCTTTTATTTGTGTATTTATTTGCTTTTATTTATTAGACAAGTTTCATTTGTGTAATATAAATATTTCTTTAAATAAATAATATAATATAAATATATTTTTTAAATTGCTCTTGTTTGAATTTATTGGAGCCTATTAGCGTTATCAGGGTGATACCACGAGAATAAGTAAAGAATTTTTCCCTTCCTAGAAATTATCATTCGTTACCTTCCGGTATACAAGAGTGAGGGGTGGTGATGACAATGAACGTTATCAGTAATATTTCTCACGAGCGCATTTGATGCATTTTTAACAATAGGGGGATTAACGTAAGCGCAATTGATGTGTGCCCGAAAAATGTACGCCGGAAAAATGGACACTTTTAAAATAATATATTTCAAGAACAATTCCTGTTTTACATTTTCAGAAATATCAATTAAATTGGTACAATATTCACAGCATATATCTGGAGGAAGAGGAAAGAACAGATTGAAAGAAAGTAATTGTTTTGTATTTGATACAATGTATCAAATACAAACTGAGTTTGTATGCTTGACGCTGAGGAGGGCTAGTGTTCTAGCCGAAACGTCTGTCTTATGTTTTAATGTTTTTAATTAAAATGTATTTTTAAATTTTTGTATTTTTTATCTCATTTTAAATATTACATTGGTTTTAATGTATCACCTTCTTACTGATTTTAATGAAACTTTGTTTAACAATAACTTACTATTTCAAAAAAAAATTACAGTGTCACATATACTTAAGGGACTGAAGCAGAATCAAATAAATTTATTTATTTATTTTTTAATATTATTTTATTACCGATTTTTAAGATATTTTATGCAACGGTATATCTTACTTTTTTATGAAAATCACAATGAGTGTGTTACATGTAATTCAGGATGAGAAGGCGTGGTGCAGATAAAAAATTATTTTTTTAAAACCACTCTATCATTAATTTAAATAAAACTTTGATTAAATACTACTTAATGTTTAAGAAAAATTATAGTGAGTGTTACACATATATTTTATAGAAGGGGGCTAAGGAAATGACAGAGGGGAGAAATGGGTGTTTTCATATCACCATGGTAAATATATCCCTTTCTGTTTAAGAAAAATTACAGTGAATGTTACACATACCTGGGGGGGGGGGGGGTCTAAGGAAGGATGGGAGACAGAGTGAGAAAATGGAGGTTTTTATACCACCGTGTTACCTATTTTTATGAAACTTTGTATAACCATATTCTTTATTAAAATTACAGTGAGTGACATGTAATTGAAGGGGGCTAAAGGCAGAGGGCTAGACTGTTTTTTTTTTTTTTTTTTTTTTTTTTTTTTTTTAAACCACTCTATTATTGATTTTTTGTTTAAATTTTGTTCATATATCATTTATTGTTAATGAAAAATTACAGTGAGGGTTACATGTGTCTGGGAAAGGCGCTGCTAGAAGGCAAAAAAATAAAATATATATATATATATATATATATTTTTAAATAATACTTATACATTTTAATAAAATTTATTGTAAATATAATTTACTTTTTAGGAAAATTCACGCTGATTGGTATATATACTTTGTCTCTGGGGGAGGGAGGGGTAGAGGAGCAATAAGTGGTTGATACTCAATAGGTGGTAACTTTTTTTGTAAAAGTATTGAAATTATAATTTAACCTTTAGCAGCAGTTAGAAAACCAAAAGCAAATGAAATGAAAAATCAACTCTATTTTAATATATATATATATATAAGTAACTGAAGAGTTGAAATAGCATTATATTTTTTAAACGACTGATAGTATTTGATTCGTATTGTTTCCCTCGGAAAATCTCTTTAAATGTTATTGTTTTACTCAGAAAAGCTATTAATAATTATCATTTTTTTAATTTTACTAACTTAGAGCATTTTAAATTGTATTTAATGAAGTTAAAAAAAAAAAAAAAAAAAGGATTTAAAGTATGTTTTTACGTAAGAATAAATTCTTTTCAATTTTCAAAAACATTTTTGAGATTTCAGAATATTCTACGTCACTCTGTTCGTTTGTTTGCTTTTATGTGTATAAATGTCATTCAGTAAAATATAACCTTTACTAAAGAAAACTTGTCAATAAGTTTTAACATCTTCAAAGATTTTTATGTACTGATTGTTGTAAGGAAAAATAAGGGGAGGGGGGGTGGAGAGAAGCATTATTTTCGTGGAAAATGGGGAAAACTGGAATTGGCACCTGCTTTGCACAAATACATGTATACTATAAAAAATTATTATTATTATTATTTAAGTGCTATTTGTCTATTTTTATGTCTCAGTAACAGACCTCTTAAGACGAAATATTGGTTTTCTCCCTTATTCAGAGGTTAATATCTATTAAACGATTAAATAGTTACTGATAAATTTCTGGCTTTTCGAAATAATTAGTGTCAGAAATGTCTATTTTAGAGTAAAGTATTAAAGCTAAATAAATACTAAATTATATTTATTGAACATAGTTACAGTAATTTAAATATTAAGTATGATTACTAAAAATACAAATGAAATATTGTAGAATTAGAGTGAGATCGGTAGAAGCGTCATGCAAAAGCAATCATTTTGATGAAATCTGCCGCCCCCCCCTCCACCTCTAGCTTTCCTTGTACATGTAATCTTCTTCGTAGTTTTTAATAAACAAAAAGTGATATTTTTATAATGATTTCTTATAATCGGTAACAGGGCGTAAAAATAAGGACGGTAAAAATAAGCATTTTCTTTTCCTCTGTCCTCTATTCAACCCAGATATGTGAAACATTCACTGCATATTTTTGTAAACAGTAAGTGGAATTTCTACAAAGTATATTAAAATCGATAACAGGTCGATATAAAAGAATAATTTATTTTTCATCTGCCTCCTCCCACACATTTGGTATATTTAACTCTCAATGTAATTTTTCATAAATAATAAATTATATTTATACAAATTTCCATTTAATCCTGAAGCACAGTAAATAAAAACAATTAAAATATTTAAAAATCATTGCGTCTCGTAGTTAAACCAAATTTTAATCACATTAAAAACTGAGACAGACAATATACACTAAAAGTATATACAATTTCAAACATTAGAAACACAAAACATAAATTTAAACGTTTCGAGCCTTCTACAGGCTCCTATATAAAAACAAGTATTTTTCTCCCCTATGCCGCCATAGCCTCTGCTAGAGGTCTACACGGGCCGAAATTTTCAGGCCCGGGCCCGGCCCGGCCCGTTGGAAAGGTTTGTTTACCCGGCCCGACCCGGTATGAAATCGAAAAATTCGGCCCAGGCCCGGCCTGTTCGCGATTCAAAAATATCTAAAATTAAAAAAAAAAAAAAAAAAAAAAAACATGCCTTTCTACGAAAAAGATTTTTAGTATGTGCTTTGCAGAGATTTTATATAGCTAAGCAATAGAATGTTCTTTAACAAAACTGCTGAATGTTTACAAGATATTTATATATAAATGGTATTCCATTATTACAGACGTACAGAAGGCACAAAGACAGACATAAAGTCAAATCGAAAATATTAGCATTCCTCAAACAGTGTAGGAAGATAGTATTTAAAATGGTTAATAGTACTAAAAATACACTTTCACCCACTTCCTCTTATATATCGTAATGTATCCAAATCTTTCATGTGATTCGGTAAACAAAACTTTAGTGCTAATCCAACCATATTCAATAGAAAAGATGCTTTTGCACATGCTAAAATTGATGGTACTTTCATCCAGTGCCCCGGAGAAAAGAAAAGGAAGCCTTAGAGGAAAAGTTACAGCGGAAGGATTTTTATAGCCTTCATACCACCTAAACACTACAGACCATAGAAAACAAAGCCTTATATACAGTAACGTATCTAATTTCTTGTGTTTGTTACATGTACGCAAACTGGTAGTAACATGCATATTATTTTAAATTAGAAACCATCTAATATTACTTTAAATAAAATATATTAATTTCGAGACATGTTTAAAATATTTGCGAAAAGTCAGATCACGAACAGTCAAACTGATAGACAATTAAATTGCAGCTACAGACACCTTTTAACAAAATTAATTTTTATGTGACATACCAGACTATAAAATTATGTAAAATAAATGACTGAAAAAGTATTTTATCATTTACCTTTTTCGTTGATTAACGAGGAATTTAAAAAAAAGATTCGGGCCGGGCCGGGCTCGGGCTTAAAATTTCCTCTAGGCCCAGTACACACAAAAAATATTGAGCCCGAGACCGGCCCGGCCTGAGAGCAAATTGAAAAATTCGGCCGAAAGCCCGGCCCGTGCAGACCTCTACCTCTGCCCAGATATATGTAATACTCACTGAAATTCTCCAAAAAGTGTAAGTGATATTTATTTTATTATTTTTTATTAAATAAGATACTATAATGTGATAAAAACTATCATATTCTTTTTCTCTGGCTCACTAGCCTCTCTCTCTCTCTCTCTTTCTCCCCCCCCCCCCCCAATATATACGAACAATCACTGTAATGTTTTATAAACCAAAAATAACATTTATGCAACTTTCATTAAAATCATTTAAAAAAAAAAAAAAAATGTTACATTTAAATTCACTTTTTTGAAATTTTTTTATTCCTAAATTTTAACCTGTATTTACCCCGTTACAAATCCTGTCTCAAAATTTATCTGGTCCCGAGGCATTAAATTTCCAATTCTGTTTCATCTTCTAAAAGCAGTTAAAAATAAGGAGAGTGAGGGGAAGCATTATTCAATTTTAATCATTGTCCCGCTTCAGGTGAAAGAAGTGGATGGTATTGGTGTATATGATAATTTAATAATTTCTTATAAATAAAATTTAATAGAACAGTAAATGTTAGATTAACCATGTGAAATATGGAGCCTCTTAGACTAAAACGAACCTAAGGATCCACTTACATCACAAAGAGAAATCTCAGAACATTGTGCTGTAAAAATGCGCCCACAACAAAATACTCCTAAGAAAGAATCAGCCCGCCAAAAAGTGCCCAGGGAATTTAGAGACTTAGTACTGAAACTTTCCATAACACACAGTGTATTCGGGAGATATAAGCATAAAATATAAGCATATAAGCTTAAAATATAAGCATATAAGCTTAAAATATAAGCATATAATGCCTATTGATCAACTTTGTAACCTCTCTTTCCCGAAATAAGTTAAACAAGCTGACACTTACAATATTTCTCTTTCCCTTAATTTTAATATAAGACTTTTAATATAAGACTCTACTCTACATATTAAAAAAGAAAAAAAGTTACGTCACTGAAGTCAAATTATTTTGTTTGAGGCTGGAATTCCTCGCGAACGGCAATGATGCGGTCCTCTGTGTCATGGGAAGCATGAATGTGGGCCGAATACTCCAAGGCAGACATATCAGTTCGTTAGAAATTTTTATCCTCTAAATTAACGAAGTTATTAATTAAAAACTTCGTGTTAATAAAGGAACTCTACCTGCCAATACCCGAAAAGTTTCTCCAAATCTTTGTTCTTTCACTCTTATGATGCAGGAATATAAATGTCATCCACAATGTTTAAAAAGAAAAAAAGAATTAATGTTGCTATTGGTAACAAATAAATTTCCGCTTACTAATAAATAAAAAGCGTTATCTTACATTTTTTAAATGGAAAAAAAAAAGAGAGAGAGAGAGAAGAAGAAGAAGAAGAAGAAAGAAAAAGAATATAGGTTTGTAATTTGTCATATGCATGTTCTTTTTCTTTCCTTTTTTTTCTGTCTCCCTACTGCTAGAAAAATAAATTTCTTACTGGCAATTTCTTAAGTTGCTTTAAAATACAGGGTGTCCAAGAATTATCTTTACAACTTTGAAATTTAATAACTTTTGAAATAAAAAAGATATTCACATTCTGTGTTCTGCAGTTATTAGTGCAACTCATAAAGTTTTTTTTTTTTTTTCTGTTTAGGTTACCCAGTTGTAACTGAGCATGTGGACCCCACAGGAGAAAGCACAATGTGTGGCATGGTTCATTGAGAGCAAATCGGACACACAAGTTCAACTCAATTGCAGGACCAAATTTGGCAAGGCGCACCATGCAGACCCACCATCCGTGCATGGCACACCAACTTCATGACCACAGGCTCTGTGCTACATAAGAAAGGAGCAGGACGACCCAGCACAAGTGATGAAACTGTTGAGCGGGTTCGCGAAGCATTCCAGCGCAGTCCCAAAAAATCAGTTCTTATGTAACACTGAGCCTGTGGTCATGAAGCTGGTGTGCCATGCATGGATGGTGGGTCTGGATGGTGGAGTCTTGCCAAATTTGGTCCTGCAATTGCGTTGAACTTGTGTGTCCGATTTGCTCTCAATGAACCATGCCACACATTGTGCTTTCTCCTGTGGGGTTCACATGCTCAGTTACAACTGGCTAACCTAAACAGAACAAAACTTTGTGAGTTGCACTAATAACTGCAGAACACAGAATGTGAATATCCTTTTTATTTCAAAAGTTATTAAATTTCAAAGTTGTAAAGATAATTCTTGGACACCCTGTATATTATACACACACATATATTTGTGAATAAAGAAATAATGTCCTGTCTGTATAATTGACTGCATACCTTTTTATCTTTAAAATGTATTTACCTTTTTATTGAAATACAAACTTTAAAGTACTTCGGATATATTTTGGCATAAAAAATATTTTATAGTCAAATTCAAACTCATTTATGAATGAAAGCATCTTCTAAAACCTCAATTGTTTTAACATTACCGAATTAAACATTTCAATGAGATTTTTCACATTTCTAATTATGGTAAGAAAAATATTCATCACCTAAAGTTCTTATAGAGAATCGAGTACATTTTATTTATCCTTCGTTATTTTAAGAAGTAGGTAGGAGAGAATTAACTCGTGAAGCTGTAGGAGATTTTTCCAAAATAAAATAATATGTTATAATAGTAATAATAATAAACTTTTTTTTTTTTTCAGATATTTTCGAATGTGTAAAATTATTACATAGCTCTACCTTAGAAATATTTAGAGAGTATTAAGTACTGCCCTAAATTAACCAAAAAATTCATTTGTAAAAAGTATAAGCATTAGAAAAAACAGGTACCATTTTCTTTTTTTTCTTCTCCGATTGCTATTCTAACCGGTGCCATTTTTACTGCGCACAGTCAAAATGAGAATTTGCAAGATTACAGTCCTCAAATAAAAGAAAAGAAAATATTAAAATGAAATTAAAAATAACTATTTCATAAAATACTCTCTCTCTCTCTGTATACATATATACATTACACAGCTGTTTAGAAATAAGTTCTATCAGCTCTTCAACCTGAAAAAAAATATCGTACATTTTCTCTATTTATTTTTTATTTGCAATTTTTCTCCATCCTTCTACCCTTGATAAAAAAGTGAATTTTTTCCATAACGTGCTTTTTCTTCTGAGAGCCTCAGATTTCACAAAATATATAAATAAAAATTTATTCTGACAAAGACATGCTACAAAGAAATGAAAGTTTCAACACTAAGAAAATTTTAGAAAATAATATAGATATTTTCCTTTTGCAAGAGATGAAAATTTTTAATGTTCAAAATATTTTAAAAAGCTTTCGAGATATTTGAAATTTGTAGCCTAACTAATGATTATACAAAAACTAATAACTAAGAATATTGGTCTCGAAAGCTTTTTAAAATATTTTGAACATTAAAAATTTTCATCTCTTGCAAAAGGGAAATACCTATATTTTTCTCTAAAATTTTCTTAGTGTTGAAACTTTCATTTCTTTGTAGCATGTCTTTGCCAGAATAAATTTTTATTTTATACTTTTTAGGACTTCACAATAAAAAGCTTCTAACGTTAAAAAACGGTTTTTTACTTAAATTTGATTTTGTGAATTTTAGTTAGAAGAAAAGAGAAAGCTTCTAAAAAAAAAAAAAAAAAATCAAAATTACGGAGGATATTGTGTAGACAACGCAAGATTTTCTTTTATCAATTTACATTTTTTCTATTAATTACCTGCAAAAAAGTACCATATCGTCTTTCGAGGACCGAATCCGGGACCATCGAGTTATCAGCATGGCGCTCTAACCAAAAGTTTAAGAACAGTCAACAAAAGTCATAGAACATTCTAGAAAAATCTAACAAATACTTATATAAAAAGAATATTCTTCTCGAATGCTTTTTGAAATATTTAGAATAATTAATTTTTCCTCTTTTTCAAAAGTGAAATATCTATATTTTCTTTAAAATTTTCATGTTGTTGAAACTTTTATGATTTTATAGCATGTCTCTGCAAGAATATTTTTTTTTATTTTATTTTAGGCTTTTTAGGGCTTCACAACAATAAAAAACTTTCAGTGTTATTTTTATTTATTTATTTTATATTTATTTATATTTATTTATTTATATTTTTACTGAAATTTTTATTTTATGCGTTTTAGTAACTCAAAAAAGCTTCTTAAAAAAGAAAAAAAAAAAAAAAAAAAAAACTATCGAAATTCCTCAGGATACTGTGTAAACAATGAAAGATTTTCTTTTATAAATTGACGTCGTTTCTATTAATTATCTGCAAAAATGTAACACGCCAGCTTTCGAGGAACGATCCCACGAGCATCGCGTTATCACCATGACTCTCTAATCAAAAGCATTAACGAGCGACGAAAAGGGTTGTTTAAATTTACATTAAAGTGGAGGCGCCTTCTTTTGCAGAGTAACACAAAGACACGATGACAAAAATCCAATTTCCATAAAAAGCTTATATATATATATATTTTTTTTTTTCCCTTTTTTTTTTTCTTTTTTTTGTGCCATTTAGCATTAAAAAAAAAAAAAAAAAAAAAAAAAAAAGCTGCTTAAAAAAACTCTTTAAAAGTTCTTAGAATACTGTGTAGACAATGAATTTTCTTTTATCAACTGACATACTTTCTATTAATTATCTGCAAAATTTAACACACTGCTCCTTCGGTATTCGGGAATGGAACTCACAACCATCGCATTAGGAACTTGACACTCTAACCAACTGAGTCAACCAGCGACGATAAAAACCGCTGACATTTACTTTAAAGTTGAGGTGCCTTGTTTATTATCGTGACAGGAAGACGCGATAACGAAATCCAATTTCAATAAAAAGTTTCTAAAAAGCTTCTAAAAATATTTATTAATGTATTTTTTACTTAAAACTTTTTTTTTTTGAGTTTTTTTAACATCTAAAATATTTTGAGTTTTCTAATATCTAAAAAAAAAAAAAAAAAAAGAAAAAAAAAAGAAAAAACTCTTCTTGAAATACTGTGTAGTCAACAAAAAAATTTATTTTATCAATTGACACATTTTCTACTAATTAACAAGTTGGACCTTCGGGGATCGAACCCTCGACCCTCGCGTTATTAACGTGACGCTCAAACCAACTAAGCCAAGGAGCGACAAAGTGGGCAACTTATATTTACTTTAAAATGGAGGCGCTTTGTTTATTAGCGTGACACGAAGACACGACGACAAAGTCAATTTCATATAAAAAGCTTCTTAAAAAAAAAAAAAAAAAAAAAAAAAAAAAAGAAGAAGAAGAAGAACAATAGTTGTTTCAGATTCAAATAATTAAAAGCTACATTTTGCTTAGGAGAAAAATATGCATGATTGCAGCATATTAGTAGAAACGCATGGTCGCATCTCTAGATTTTTTCCGTTGCGCTGCATGATGAAGAATTATGCTTTGATTCCGACCCAAAACAATTACTGCATATTTTTAAAATTAGGCAGATAAAAGACAGATAAAAAGATGTTTGATTTAAAGTTTTACTCATTATTACAATTAAGCGTATTATTTTATTAAGTTTACAATTTCTAGGTTGATTAAAAAATATAATTTTAAAATTGTTTTAAAGTATATTCAATTGTGAGTAGTTAAAAAAGGCCAATTCAAGAGCAACAGGGGGAGGCACGGGTTAGCCGTGTTGGTGCCACACCATTCCCTGGGGGGTCTAGACGTGTTGGCGTCGTCCTTGAGATATCCTCTGACTTAAGGGCCCGCTTCACTCACCGCCGCCGGAAGCCTAAACTAATGTTATTCTATGGGAAATTTTTCTTTACAAATAACTTATTAACTAATACATATTTTTAAATTCTGTTTTCACATTCTGAAAATTACCAGCTGTTAAACTGACGGACCTTTTTAAAAAATATATTTTTTTAATTTTTTATATTTTATTTTGAAGCTGCAAAATACGAATTTTAAATATGTGAATTTTTTTCATATTGCAATTTCAAAATAAAATATTAAAAAATAAAAAAATAAAAAATAAATAAAAAAGGTCCGTCAATTTAACAGTTGTGAATTTTCTGAATGTGAAAACATAATTTAAAAATATGTATTAGTTAATAAGTTATTTGTAAAGAAAATTTCCCCGTAGAATAACATTGGATCGGGCTTCCGGCGACGTAAGTGAAGAGGGCCGTTTATCGTGAAACGTGATGAGGGTATTAATTAATATTGTTAATGAAGAAATATTAATGAATGGTGTGAAAGCGGAGGATTTTAAAAAGAGAATCTTTGTGGACTTGTTTGAAGGCTATTGTTAATTATGAAATTAATTATGAAATTAAAATTTTTAAAAAAATAAAATATGAATTAAATAAAAGTAAGAATTAAAAAAAATATGAATTAATGATTTTGTTGCAAATATTTTATGAAAGTAAATGTAGAAAAAAAGATGATCTGCCGGGATTCAAACCCGGTACCTTGTAGTAAAAATATTTCCATAAGACAGTAGTTTTCAAGTGATTTAACCACTGACCTATAGAAATATGACTTGATGAATCTATTTTAGATATAAATATGGGTTTTTCGATGGAACATCATTTAGTGTTCATCGTGTTACCGTCGCGAGAGGAAGGGATTTTCATGTCCTGCATTTATTTTGTTATGTGTGTTGTCTTTTCGATTCTTTATATTTTTTCTGAAGGTGGAAAGTTTAATGTTGATTTTATTTTAAATTTGAACGATACGGGAAATTTATCTTTTTCGATCTAATGCCTTCTCACATGTGTTGTCATAGAGGAAAGTTATCGAGACCCGAAAGCGGTTGTAAGTTTTGGGGGTGCTGATGTCTTACACTTACACCGTGCTGCACGCGGCAAGTTATCAAAGAAAAAAATTCGAGATTGGTTATAAGCTGATTTGTTGAATAAAGCAAAAACTTTTTTTAAAATAATATTTTTCTTTGTATGATTTGGGGGCCCAGGGCAGCAGCCCCGTTTGCCCTTGCAGTAATCAGGCTCTGTTTGGAAGGACTTTTTTTTTTTCTCACTACACAAGCAACCTTAAAGAATATCTTTAAAAACTTACACCGATAAATCACCAAATACGCGATTAGCGCCAAGCATTGTAAAGCGGGTTACTGTAGCTAGAGGGAATCTGAACAAGCGTTTGCCCTTCTGTCCAGTCGTCCAGTGTCCACCACTCCTTTTTCCATGTATTCATACACTAGTGGGGTTACTAGATTTGGCTGTTTATCCTTATTTTCTTGGGAGAAAATTGTGCATTGTGTTAAAATTAACCAAAAATTGTTATTGAAGAATTGGTGTTGAATTAAAAAAAAAAAAGTAAAGAAAAGAATTGCATGATGATAGATGCGTTAAGTTATTATTTCAAAGAATAGTATGTATGCGCGTTTATTTAAGTGTAGATACAATATTGAATGCGCTCAAAATAATTTAATACAATTTTTTAAACTTATAAATTTACAATCATAATTTAATCTATCAAAATATTAATTTAATTTTTATATATTTTCAGAAGTCTGAATTTAATGAAAATTTTTTCTACTAATACTATTCTAAAAAAAAAAAAAAAAAAAAAAAGATATATATATATATGTATATTACATTCTTTAGAATTACCCGTATTTTAAATTGCACGCATACAGCTACATTTAATGTTTTTGAAACAACAGTCATTAAAATTTAGAAAGTATTTATGACGTCATTTCATCTGTCTAGCATTCTGTACCATTTTTGAATGCCTTGAAATTTATATATGTTGCTCATGTCTACTGTGGCACGATTTCTATGGAAAATAATACGATTATAATTATCGCTTTGTGAAAAGGGTTTCACTAAAGGATTCGGGTACATTATGGTCAATAAGAAGTATTTTTAAAGCCTTTTTATTATTTTTTTTTTAATATCACGAAGCATAATGTAAGTACATTGAAAGTGAAACATTACACAGGTCGACATGTAAAATTTTGATTTTATAATTTTGGCTGATCTTTATGTTTTTTGGTGTGCTGAAACCGAAAACGAAGCCAGTTTTTCTCTATCACGTATAGATTTTTGCCAATACAGGTTGCTTACCTATACAATTTATTCAATTGCTCTTCCACCGATACAACTATACGGTAAGTTTTGTAGTATGTTTCCATGATTAATTAGTCCTGCATACCTATTGTTGTAATTGCGCAGCACTAGTGCGGCGTAAAGCCATACCAACCTATAGTTGCGATAGTATATGTAAGAAATTGTGTCGGTAAACAACCTGTATTGAAACAAAATCTATACGTAATAGAGAAAAATAGGCTGCATTTTCGGTTTCAGCACATCAAAATAAACAAATAAGTAAAAATACTAAATAAATAAATAAAGGTCAACTAAAACCATCAAATCAAATTTTGTCAACTTCATTTTTGTAGACCTGCAAAAGTCATGCTTCTCATTGAGTATGGCATGATTAGTATTTATGACTGGTTTACAGGGCTATGCAAAGATATTCCGATGCATCATGGGTTATAAACAAAATGGCTCTAACAATATTTTAAATTATATCCAACTTTTTTCCCCTATGTAACATTTTTTTTTTTTCTTTTTAGAATATTATATAATGCGTATGCAATTTCAAACAATTTTCAAGGACACAGAAAGTATTTTATGATTTCTTTTTAAAGAGAAAGAAATTTTAAGGTGCTATCACTTTCGTAAAATACATTGAAGGTGAAATCATTTAACGGAAAAATAAAGTTGGAAAATCTGTATAATACAGTAAATTCTCTCTGAAAGTCCACCTCTAATCATGAGCCAGCTTTTTCCAATCTGCAATTTTTTCAAGAGGACTTGATACTAATTTACGTCTATTACAGGAGAGAAGAGGGACACTCTTAGGCGGATTTCACAGTGGCCTAAATGGCCTAGCCTTTATTCATGCGAGTTTCGGAAAAAAAAAATACGCGGGAATCTCCGAATGGCTAAACCGATGACCGTCAATTTCGAATTAAGCACCATTTATCTACCAGTTGTAGAACCTCTGAGAACTTAATGGATTATCTTTCTTTTACAGGTTGGTTGGTTGATTGTAGTGTTTAAGGTAGGTTGGCTACGCTCGCTAGGGTCCTAGACCTATAGCTGGAATGGTCTCTGTGGGAGTATTTCTAAGGGGTCCTAGCCCGTATTTACACGAGTTTCGGAGAAAACCACGGAAAACTCCAAACGGCTAGATCGATGAGCGAGACCAGGGATCGAACCCGATACTTTCCCTCTACCAACTTTCAGCGAAGCACAGTTCGACCGCTGGTGGGCTTTGTTTTACAAAAAACATTGTTTTAATTCTCACTCCCCTATAATAAAACTCAATGTTATAAGTGATATTTTAGTTAACCATAAATGCATAATTATAAATGAAATTTATTTTCTTTTACACTTTATTGTTATACAGATATATTTAATTTACTCGAAATTTTTTATACAGGGATAATAATAAAGTTTTAGTTCTCTAACCGCTCTATATTATATGAATTATTTCTGTTTAAGCTAAAAGATTTATTTTTTTATAGAAAGGAAAAAAAAAAAAAAAAGAAATCAGAATTTGCAGAAAATATGAAATTTAGCAAATGATATATAATATGGATCCCGGAAAAAAGGGCACCGGAAAAAAGGGCACCCGGAAAAAAGAGAACCGGAAAAAAGGGCACCCGGAAAAAAGGGCACCGGAAAAAAGGGCACTTTTCCAATTCGCAAATCGCAAAATAATAAATATCAAATAATGAATTTAAAAAATGACTTTCAAACTACATTTTTAGAAATTTCAATTGATTTGGTACAACTTTCATTTAATATATATGTCGGGGAAGAGGGGGGAGGGGGGCAGGAGCAGATTGAAAGAAAATAATTGTTTTTACAAAAAACTCTTACAGATTTTAATGAAACTTTATATAATCACGTACAATTTGTGAAAAAAATTACAGTAAGTGGCAGGCAAAACTTGGG
>OZ005662.1:48617139-48632158 GCA_963930645.1 Salticus scenicus | reverse complement strand
GTCTTCTGATCATATTATCTCAAAAAGAAAAAATGCTGCATATAATGCGTGTAATAGTGCGTAATGGAAGTCGTGTGGTTGTTTCACACCTGATTTTTCTTATCAGTATCCAAAAATAGATCCCGGAAAAAAGGGCACGTAAGAAAGGGCACTTGGAAAAAAGGGCACCGGAAAAAAGGACACCCGGAAAAAAGGGCACCGGAAAAAAGGGCACTTTTCCAATTCGCAAATCGCAAAATAATAAATATCAAATAATGAATTTAAAAAATGACTTTCAAACTACATTTTTAGAAATTTCATTTGATTTGGTACAACATTCATTTAGTATATATCTTGGGGAAGAGGGGGGGAGCAGATCGAAAGAAAATAATTGTTTTTACAAAAACTCTTACCAATTTTAATAAAACTTTGTATAATCACGTACAATTTGTGAAAAAAATGACAGTAAGTGGCAGGCAAACTTGGGGGGGGGGGGGGGGGGGGGCAGAGGAAAATAAAATTATCTTTTAAAGCACAGTTTTACCGATTTAATGATATATTCTATAATTATAACTTACTTTTATGAAGATCACAATGAGACTACCCTTTTATTCGATTCAAAAAACCGTATAATCACGTATAATTTGTGAAAAAAAATACAGTAAGTGTCAGACATAATTTTTTTTTTTTTTTTTTTTTTTTTTGGGGGGGGGGGGGGGGTGCAGGTGTTAAAGAGGGGGAGGGCAGAGGAAAACAAAATAATTTTTTTATATCACCATTTTACCGAATTAATGATACATTTTATAACTATCACTTAATTTTTATGAAGATAGCAGTGAGTGTATTATATATCTGGGGGGAGGGAGGCAAGGGGAGCAGATAAAAATAAAATATATTCCTCTTTAAACTATTCTATTATCGATTAAAAAAAATTTGTGTAATCACGCATAATTTATGAAAAAATTACAATAAGTGTCAGACATACTTCTGGGGGGGGGGGGGGTAAAGAGGGAGGGGGGCAGAGGAAAGTAAAATGATTTTTTATATCACCATTTTATCGATTTCATGATATATTCTATAACTATCACTTACTTTTTATGAAGATCACAATGAGTGTATTACACATCTGGGGGGGGGGGGGGGGCTCACAGATAAAAGTAAAATATATTATTCTTTAAACTACCGTATAATCTATTAAAAATAAAAACTTTGTATCTAGGGGCTGTCCATAAATGATGTCACGCTTTTTTTTCAGAATTTTGGACCCCCCTCCCCCCCCGTTTGTCACAAAGTGTCACGTTTCAATGTCCCCCCCCCCCCTTGTCACATGTCACGGAACATGACATACATCAATAATTACTTGAAGTTCAGAAACAAAATATTAGATTAGAGATCATATTTCAAATTTTATTTTTAAATGTTGACTATGGATCTTAATGACATCTGTAAATATAACCATAATAATGATACGTGTAGTTATTTTGTATGAACTGAGAGTAAGGTTTACAAAAAAAAATCCAAATTAATATAGAACAGTTGTATGTGATTGTCACATTTTTTTGTTTACCCCCCTCCCCTCCCTTGTCACAAAGTGTCACAATTTCATGAACCCCCTCTCCCCCCTCCAAGCGTGACATCATTTATGGACGGCCCCCTATACAACTTCCTGCTTATGAAAATTACAGTGAGTCTACACATATCTGGACGAATTGCTACGGGGGGGGGGGCAGAGTGAAGAAATATTTGTTTTTATATCACCATGCTACATATTTATATTAAACTTTGTACGAGTATCACTTTCATTTTATTAAAATTATTGTGAAAGTTACCTATAATTGATAGGGGGGGGGGTACTGGGGCAAATGAAAAATAAAACAATCTTTTTAAAAAACACTTATTACCATTTGTTTTATTGTTTTATTTAAATTTTGTGTAAATATCTGTTAGTATTAATGAAAAATTAGAGGGAGGTACTCAAAAATTCAATGTATGATTTAAAATCTGTAAAACAGGTTGCTCAAAAATGAAATTTCTTCTTTTAATCTGTCTCTTTTGTCCATTCCCCCCGCCTCTCACGTAGAAATAAAAAACTTACGCTTTCGTTGATGATTAGCATGAGTTTTACAAGGAGAAATTAAGAAAGGGCCTTTTTTCCGGTGCTCTTTTTTCCGCAATCCTGAGAAAAGGGCACCGGAAAAAAGGGCACTTTTCTTAATTGTTACTTGTAAAATACTTGTAGAACATGGACGATAGCAAAAATTTTTTGTTTCTACGAGGGGAGGGGGAGAGACAGATCAAAGAAAAAAAATCTGTTTTAGAATAATCTTTTACCAATGTTTGATATTAACTTTTAAATAATGTCTGATATTAACAATGTATTGAATTTTTGGATTGCGAAAAAAAGGGCACATTTTTAAATTTCTCCTTGTAAAACTGATGCTAAACATCAACGAGAATGTAAGTGTTTTATATCTACATCGGGGACGGACGAAAGAGACAGATTAAAAGAAGAAAATTCATTTTGAATAATTTATTACAGATTTAAATCATACATTGAATTTTTGCATACCTCAGTATAATTTTCATTAATAGTGATTGATACTTACACAAAATGCAAATAAAACTATAAAACAAACGATAATAAGTGTTGTTTAAAAAGATTATTTTATTTACATCTGTCCCCCCCTTACCCTCCCCCCTTATCAACTTTAGTTAACTTTCACTATAATTTTAATAAAATGAAAGGTTATAGAATATGTCATTAAAATCGGTAAATGGTGATATAAAAAAATATTTTATTTCTTCTGTCCCCCCCCTCCCCTCAAGTATGTCTGACCTTGCTGTGATTTTTTTTTTTTTTTTTTTTTTTTTTCACAATTGTATTCTATTATACAAAGTTTTTGTTTAAATCGATAATAGTGTAGTTTAAAGAAGAATACATTTTATTTCCATCAGTTCCCCCTTGCCTCCTCCAGGTATATAATGCACTCATTGTAATCTTCATGAAAATTAAGTGGTAGTTCTAGAATATATCATTAAATTCGTTAAAATGGTGATATAAAGAATCACTTTATTTCCTCTTCCTCCCCTTGTTTAACCCACACACACACACACTAAGTATGTCTGACACTTACTGTAAATTTTTTAATAAATTATACGTGATTGAACAAAAAAAAAAAAAAATTAATCAATAGTAGAGTAATTTAGAGAAATTTTATTTTAAAATTAAATTTTATTTTATTTTATTTTTATTTGCCCCCTTGCTTTCCCCCAGGTATATAGTACACTCCTGTTATCTTCATAAAATAATGAGTGATAGTTATAAAATGTATCATTAATTAGGTAAAATGGTGATATTAAAAATCATTTTGTTTTCCTCTGCTCCTCCCCATCTTCAACCCCTCCCCCACCCCCAAAGTATGTCTGACACTTACTGTAATTTTTTCACAAATTATGCGGTTTTGTGAATCGATAAAAGGGTAGTTTAAAGAAGAATGAAATCTATTTCCATGTACCCCCCCCCCCTCGCCCCTCCAGTATATAATGCACTCATTGTGATCTTCATGAAAATTAAGTGGTGGTTATAGAATATATCATTAAAATCGCTAAAATACTGATATAAATCACTTTATTTTCCCTCTCCCCCCTTGTTTCCCCCCCCCCCCCCACTAAGTATGTCTGACACTTACTGTAATTTTTTCACAAATTGTAGGTCATTATACGGTTTTGTGAATCGATAAAAGTGTAGTTTAAAGAAGAATGAAATCTATTTCCATATCCCCCCCCCAGTATATAATGCACTCATTGTGATCTTCATAAAAAGTTAGTGATAGTTATAGAATATATCATTAAAGTAGGTAAAACCGTGATATAAAAGATAATTTTATTTTCCTCTGCACCCCCCTCTTTAACCCCCCCCCCCTCCCCTAAAGTTTGCCTGACACTTACAGTAATTTTTTCACAAATTGCACCTGATTATACAAAGTTTCATTAAAATTGGTAAGAGTTTATGTAAAAACAATTGTTTTCTTTCGATCTGCTCCTGCCCCCACTCCCCCCATCTTCCCCGAGGTAAATGTCCCCTAAATTAATGTTTTACCAAATCAATTGTGCCCTTTTTTCCAGTGTCCTTTTTTCCGGTGCCCTTTTTTCCGGGATCCTCCAAAAATACACCAGAAAAATTTTCAGAAAAAAATTTCATTGCAAACCTGCGTTATTTAACTCTCTGACCGCCTTTGAAGTGGGCAAGATTGTAATGTTGTTTTCACTACAAAGGTTTTCAGTTTACTAAAACAATGTTTATACAATTCGAGATTCTAAATGTAAATGTACATATCTCTATAATACTTATGGCTATTGGTTAAGAACTTCAAACTTCAATAAGAAGTTAAAAACTCATAATTATATCATTTTAAATTTATTGTGGAAAAACGAACAGCTCAGTGACCAGATATATCCGTCAGCGGCGGTCAAAGTAGAATAAAATCGATTTGTATTTTATTTCTGGTAAAATGAAATCATATCATTATGGGAAATGTTGTATGTAACACACTTACAGTTTTGTTTCAGGGAAACATGAAATATTTACACGTGTATGGAACATTTACACTCTCTACGACTTAATTTTATGAAGTGCATTAAAATTATTAAAAGAAACTAAAATTGATATGTTTGGAATTTTGTTACACAATGGTCATAACCAAAAACTGTGCACTTATAATTTATATGGGTATATTTGAGGAGCAAACATTCAACCCGTGTTTTCTCCTTCGGATACTATTTTTCACACAACACAAAAACTAATAAGTTAAAAAGTAACTAAATGTAAAACCTAATTATTGTTTATATACGTGTATTACTAGGTGCCCAGGACAAAATCCCCTCGGATAAAATCCACCCGGACGAAATCCCCTCTGAACAAAATTTCTCCCGGACAAAAGCCCCTTTAGGTAAAATTATTTAAGAAAGAGGAACTGAATTTTAATTTATTTATTCTCCCTACTAATCAACTTCATGGATTGAAAGATTAAAGAAGAAAGTAGTGAAAAATCACATCTGATTTCCACACGAAATTATTATCATTATTATTATTTTTTTTTTTTATTTTTTTTTTAGAAATGTTTCCTATAATATAAATTATAAGATAAATTATATAAAAGCATGTCAATTTAAAAATCGAAGAGGAATTATAGATTTAAAAAAATTTCAATTTTTAGCATGATATTTATTTATATTATATTATTATTATCTCGCAATTTCAGTATCAAAATTAGAACAGAGATGATTATATACATATACATATAAAAACCGACTACAAGTAAGGAAGTTTACATACCCAGTGTCGCTTTAACGACCTTATTTATTAAACTATGGACTTAGAGATGCGTTGTATAAAAAATAAATAAGTGAATTATACGAATGTAGGAAAAAAAAAAAAAAGAACATTAAAAATTTTTTATTTGTTGCTTATTCTTACACTATTTAATTCGAATACTAAGCAATGCACAAATGAAATCATTTTTATGCATTATCCAGGTATGTCTGTTATAGTTAAATTAATGTTCATAAAAATACATAATTATTAAAAAAATTTCATTAAATTATAAGTATATAAATACTTTTTTCAAATTTTAAAGGTAAAAATTTTTCGAATTGAAATTAGTTTCTTGCCGCTGAGTTATTACAACATGATTTTTGGACTCAGTGGATGTCAAAACGTGTAAAAAAAAAAAAAAAAAAAAAAAAAAAAAAAAAACGCAATTTTGAAAATTTGATCCCAAAACAATACTTTATCTACCATATATACGGGTAAGAGAAAGTAAAACGTACATTTTTTGTGTGCATGTACAAGCATATAAATAATAACAATAATAATAAAATAAATAAAAGGGCAGGATGTGTGTGGAGAAGGAGGGTTGGTTGGCTTTTGTTGGTTGGGTTACTGAAATTATATATATATATTAAATAGAAGGAAAATAGCATTTGCTGCGTGCATCATTAGTATTTATTTATTTATTTATTCTTACGCTGGTACACTGCTTGTTTCCTTGACGGTTCTAAATATTTTATATTCATGTGTCATCATTAAGTTTAGCTATACAAAGTGGATAATATTTTAAAAATAAAATATATATGATTAATTTAGTTCATATGAAATTGATTTATAAATGCCAATAACTAATTTTGATCGTATTTCGTATTATTTTATTGTTTTAGATCATTAAATTTGGTTTATAAATATGAATTATTATAACATAATAATATACTTTTTATTTAATAATATAAACATCTTCATTTTAATTCTTTTTTTCCCCCTATTATGTGGCCTTGAGGGAGATTTGTTGAAAATTTGGAGCCTGATCAACCGGTTTAAACCGTTCCAATCGTTTTTAGTCGGGGTGGCCTCTGCTTCTTCTTAAACTTATTTCAGTTTCATTTTTTTGTTTGAGTTTTCCCATGTTTAATATAGTTTTTAGTTATTATATTATATACTAGCAGGCTACGCCCGCTTCGCTGGTCACTATATTTAAAGGAATTTTCAAAGAATTGGATTAGTATTTATTTTTTACATCACATAAAAATAATAATAATAATAAAAAAAAAAATACATTACATTGAAATTGCTCTAGATCTCGTTTCGGGTGCCCGCTGCCTACGGCAGCTCTTTTTTCCGCCCTTACTTCACCGCGTCCAGGTTCCCACTATCTGCAGAAAGGCGTTTCCCGGGCACTTCGATCTGGGTATTTATCGATGACTTAGTTAAAGAAAAATCACTAACTCTTTTTTTTTTTTTTTTTAATTTTGGAGAAAACACAGTTTGAATGTTTGCTCCTCATTTATAGAGATATACCCTTTTGCAGGGATGTGCGAACGAAAGAATGGTTACGCATTACAATCCATTGTCCAATAATAGGAATTTTGGAATAAATACTCAAGATCCAATTGCAATTTTTGCCTGAGTTTGTTTATTGAATTATATACTGGACTAAATTTGTTTACATGCCTGATATTTACTAAAAGTTTAAAAAATTGAGTGGAGTTTCACCAGATTTATTAACAACAATCTACATATTTTCATAGATTGGCTATTTTTAATCTTTGGAAACCAAAATTGCTCTAGGTTAATCGCTCTGGAAATCCTGATTTTCTTACCAAAGAAAAAATATCAATAACACTGTTTCACATTGTGTCAAGATGATGATAGAGACAATGGTCTACAAAAATTTGCGCATATTTTTAAAGTCAGAATGGCTGCTAGCAAAATTAAAATATTGAAAACTAAATATGCTTTTGAATTTGAAATTCGAATTCTTAATGTATTTTCTATTTTTACAAAATTTATCATGTGTCGTCTAATTGCAAACCGGCCTAAAATTTAGAAAATGCATCCCCGAACACACGAATAAAAGAGGGGGGGGGGGGGTTACAAACAAATGCAAGATTTATCTGAAAATGAGAATTTACAATATTCAGAAAATATGAAATTTCAATTGATTAATTCTTTTAGTTTTGTTTGCTGGTTTTAGTTTTTAATCCATTTTTCAATGCTGAATTAAGAGTTTATTTAAAATTCATTACTATGGGAAAAAATAAATAAATAAAATAAAAAATAAATAAAAAAGATTTTTACAAACTGTTTGTTTTCAAATAAAATAAGTTTTTTCTAAGTATGTTATATTCTATAACACGTTTGTATTTTTTTGGTAAGCATACTGAAAAGTATTTAAATTATTATATAAACTGCCAATATAGCAGAGTTTGGTGTTATTATTATTATTATTATTATTATTTTACCTTATAATAGGAAACACTTTTTAAGGCACTGAATATAATGTAAAAACGATTAATTAATAACAACTAAACTTTGTAAGAAATGCAACCTCTGAATGAGGGACACCTCTATATAAAGGAAAAGTACATGGTCCTAAAGCTGTCCCTTATTCAGAGGTAAGTGTGTATAAAGTTCTATCAGAGTTATGAGAAACAACGAGAAAAAATTAAAAAAGAAAAGATATTTTCACCCATTCTTCATCCTATTTTCCAAAAATAGCTCGTATCAATAAAATAAGAGTGGGATTTAAAAAAAAAAAAAAAATCTATATTTGACATTTATAAAATTGTAGGTTAATTATAAATGAAATGTTTAAAATTTATTTTGCCTTGAAAAATAGATTATCCCATTAAAGATAATTAAAAAAAAAAAAAAAAAAAAAAAAAAAATGGGGATTTAATAAATAAATTTTACATATTTGTTTTCAGCATGGAAATGTGCAAATATTTTCTAATTAATTTGTTTAATAAATAGATTTTACATTTAAAAAAGAAAAGTTGTATTCCTACAATTGAAATGCACCAAATGTCAGACTGTTTTAAAATTATAAATTTAATAAGTTGATAAAATTGCGTAAACTTGTCTCATTTTTCACCTCTGATGTCCCATTTATTCAACGTTTTCATGAAATTAGACTTTTTTTTAAAAAAGGAGGGAAAAGTAAAATATCAAATTTTCTTATCTCTTTAATATATTCATCTTGTCATGTAAATTTGATAAAGATAATTATTTTTTATCAAAAGCTTATATTATCAATAGAAGTTCCTTCACTATGTAAAAATAATTAAAATATTTCGCTGGATCTTTTATCGTTTCTCAAAAGGCATATAAAAATAACCTTCCACGTATCTTAATTTTACATCATACACACAACCTGTGAATTTCCTCCATCGTTGCCTTGATTTATTTTTTTCTACAGTGATGCGATACAATAAATACGACAACCGCAATTTGTTACACGGAGGAGCTATGTTTGAAAGCGTGCACAACGCGATCTTTGAATGAAATGGGAAGAAAAATTTACTCTCGGGGTAAATACAGGTAACGGGGTAAATACAGGTTAAAATTTAGGAATATAAAAATTTCAAATAAGTGAATTTAAATTAAACAAGCGAATTTATTTTTTATTTTTATATCATTCTATTTATGATTTTAATGAAAGTTGCATAAATGTTATTTTTGGTTTATAAAGATTTACAGCGATTGTCACGTATATATGGGAGGGGGGGAAGAGGCTAGTGAACCAGAGGGAAAGAATATGATAGTTTTTGTCACATTATATTGACTTATTTAATAAAAAATAATAAAATAAATATCACTTACACTTTTTGGAGAATTTCAGTGAGTATTACATACATCTGGGCAAGGCTATGGCGGCAAAGGGAAGAAAAATACTTGTTTTTTTTTTTATATAGGAGCCTGTAAAAGGCTCGAAACGTTTAAATTTATGTTTTGTGTTTTTAATGTTTTAAATTGTATATACTTTTAGTGTATATTGTCTGTCTCAGTTTTTAATGTGATTAAAATTTGGTTTAACTACGAGGCGCAATGATTTTTAAATATTTTAATTGTTTTTATTTACTGTGCTTCAGATTTTAATGGAAATTTGTATAAATATATTTTATTGTTTCTGAAAAATTACATTGAGAGTTACATATACCAAAGGTGTGAGAGGAGGCAGATGAAAGATAAGTGATTCTTTTATATCGACCTGTTATCGATTTTAATAAACTTTGTAGAAATACCACTTCCTGTTTACAAAAATATACAGCGAATGTTATACATATCTGGGTTGACTTGCGGACAGAGGAAAAGAAAATGCTTACTTTTATATCACCCTGTTACCGATCATTATAAAAATATTACTTCCTGTTTATTAAAAACTACGAAGAAGATTACATGTACAAGGAAAGTTAGGGGTGAGGAAAAGGGGGGGGGGGCAGATTTCAGGAAAATGACTGTTTTTACATGACACTTCTACCGACCTCACTCTAATTCTACAATATTTCATTTTTATTTTTAGTAATCATACTTAATATTCAAATTACTGTATCTATGTTCAATAAATATGATTTAGTATTTATTTAGCTTTAATACTTTATTCTAAAATAGACATTTCTGATACTAATTATTTCGAAAAGCCAGAAATTTATCAGTAACTATTTAATCGTTTAATTGAAATTAATCTCTGAATAAGGGATAGTTCTAAGGGAGAAAACCAATATTTCGTCTTAAGAGGGCTGTTATTGAGACATAAAAATAGTCAAATAGCAGTAGCACTTAAAATAATAATAATAATAATTTTTTATAGTATACATGTATTTATGCAAGGCAAGTGCCAATTTCAGCTTCCCCAATTTTCCACGAAAATATTGCTTCTCCCCCCCCCCCCCTCTTTATTTTCCTTTACAACAATCAGTACATAAAAATCTTTGGAGATGTTAAAATTTATTGATAAGTTTTCTTTAGTAAAGGTTATATTTTACTAAATGACATTTATATACATAAAAGCAAACAATCGAACAGAGTGACATAGAATATTCTGAAATCTCAAAAATGTTTTTGAAAATTTGAAAAGAATTTATTCATACGTAAAAACATACTTTAAATCCTTTTTTTTTTTTTTTTCTTTTACTTCATTAAATACAATTTAAAATGCTCTAAGTCAGTAAAATTAAAATAATGATAATTATTAAATTTTAATCACATTAAAAACTGAGACAGACAATATACACTAAAAATATACAATTTAAAACATTAAAACCACAAAACAAAATTTTTTAAACCTTTCGAGCCTTTTACACGCTCCTCAACAGTAAAAAACATCAAATGTAAATGCTGAGAAGAACAACAGACTTACATTAAGGGCACTGTCCCGAAAGCGTTTAGAAATGGCGCGCTAGTATAAAACCTATGTAAAATGTCTAGAGAGATTTCTCATTCGCATTTTAATATTTTTGAATTCTGTTTTTTGCACATGATATTTGAGATCAAATCACACTCCGCCAGTTTAATAAATTTTTGATTTGTGTTATTGTCTGATTGTGATTTTAACTGCAATTTTGGAAATTTGGAAAACTAGGGTATTGTTCTATTTATAACTTTATAAAAATAAACCCGGCAAATAGCCTTAAAAATTAAATTGCTCTCGGGAAACCTTAAAGTTCGAAGTTTTCAAATACTTTTTTTCCATAATTTTCACTAATTTCGTAGATCAAAAATCTTTCTAGAAATATTGCGAATTTTTGTGCAAATACTGAAAAATTCTTAAAATCTCCGCCTCACATCGGATCCACCCTTTCTCTGCTTGATTGATGAGACAGTTTCTCTCTCCCCTCAGTGACACTGCAGGTGATTTGTAGTGTGAGAGGGGATGTTCAATTCCTCCCTTTGCCTTTTCAGGCTATGATACATACAATTTAGAATTTTACTCTTAAAGGTTAAACAAAAGAAAAAAATACTTTATATATTTTAAAAATATAAAGACTTTTTTTTTTTTTCGGGAGAATGAAAAGAACAATCACAGGCAAAAAAGAAAAGCTAACAAAATAAATAAATAAACAAATAAATTTTATTATACTGGAAATTTAAAAAGAGAAAAATAAAGGTATTGGTATCGTTATCAGGAAAAAGTTACCAAAAAAATATTAAATTTTAAATGCTTGAAATTTAAAACGATAAAAAAATTAAGAACAAAAGTTATTTGTCTTTTTACTTTTTTTTTGTTTTCGATAGAAGAAAGTTTTGGATTCGTAAAAATTTTATATTTCTGACTTGCAATGGTTTTGAGATATCCGGAATGTGATTTATGTATTTTTAGGAAACGTTTGTCTCTGTGTGTGTGAGAGATAAAAATTTCTTTCCAATTATATCTCAGGAACTACTGCTTAGGTTTACCTGTAAATTTAAATGTAGTTCAACCTTGACAGAAATTAAAGCCTATCAACTTTTTTGTTTTAATCGCTCAACGGGTGACGCTTCTACACAGCAATTTCCACAATATCAGAGAAGGCAGGAACTACTGCGTAAAATTTAATAAAATTGTATATGCAGCAACTACTGCGTAAAATTTGATAAAAATGTATATATTGATGCACTTTGACCTGAGTTAATGCTCATTACATTTGGTGCCAATAGTTCAACAGGTGGCGCTGTTGTAAAGCTAATTCTGAAATTTTAGGAAAAGCTTTATCTTAGGAACTAACACACACTAATAAACACGTAAACTAAGGCACGTAAACTAAACACGTAAAAGGCAATTCAAATTTTAGAGTGAAATAATTCGTTCAGTTTTAATGAAAAACCATACATTTTTACTTTTTTTTTCTATATGTATATATAGAGAAAGTATTGGATTCGTGAAAATTTTCGAACTACCGTTTTCGATGGATTTACACGTTTTTGGAATTCCTGAATACTATTTGACTGTTTTTAGAAAATGTCTATCTGTCTGTGTCTATCACAAATTTTGTGGACGCTGTATCTCAAGAACCAATGAACAAAATTTAACCAAACTTGAAATTTAGTTGTACCTGGACATAAACTAGTGGTGTTTAGATTTGGAGGTCAGTCGTTCAATAGGTTGCGCTGTTAAAGTGTTTATTCTAAATTTTTAACATGGCAGTATAAGACAAAATTTCGTATAAATGTACATATGAGTGTCACTACTTTGTTCTATATTCTATAGAAAGGAGTATTGGATTCGTAAAAATTTTCGACTTCCGGTTTTTGAAGGAGTTGCACTTTTGAGAGGTCTAGAACACGATTTGACCATTTTTAGAAAATGTCTGTCTGTCCATCTTTCTGTATGTGTGTGTGTGTGACCAACATTTTGTGGCCACTATCTCCATAACTACTGCTCAGAATTGTATATAAATTTATATGTAGATGTACCCTGACCTAAATTAGCGCCTATCAACTTTTGGTGTAAACTACTCAACAGGTGGCACTGCTATACACCGATTTTCGCAGTTTAAAGGAAGGCTATATCTCTGGTTTTATTGTGTATAATCAAACAAAACTTGATATATGAGAAGGCCATTAAGAGACATTGCGCTGCTGCAATTTTAATGCTTATCGGCCCATTGGGGGCGCTAATATACAGCGATTTTCACAGTTTAAAAAAAGGCTATATCTCAAGAACTACTGCGCAGAATTACATATAAATTTATATATGTAATTCTGCGATGATATATATACACAAATTAGTGCCTGTCAACTTTTGGTGTCAACTGTCAACAGGTGGCGCTGCTCCACAGCGTTTATCGCAATTTAAGAGGGGGCTATATCTCAGGTTCTATTGCGTATAATCAAACAAAACTAGATATGTAAGAAGGTTATTATGCTGTTGATATGAGATATTATGTTACTTCAATATGAATGCTTATCAGCGAACAGGTGGCGCTGCTATACAGCAATTTTCGCAATTTAAGTGGAGTCTATATCTCAGGTACTACTGCACAGAATTGCATATAAATTTATATATAGATTAACATTAACATAAATTAGTACCTACCAACTTTTGGTGTCAACTGCTCAACAGGTGAGGCTGCTACACATCGATTTTCGCAGTTTAGG
Organism: Salticus scenicus; assembly: GCA_963930645.1. Classification (NCBI taxonomy): domain Eukaryota; kingdom Metazoa; phylum Arthropoda; class Arachnida; order Araneae; family Salticidae; genus Salticus; species Salticus scenicus. The sequence continues at coordinate 48,618,771 of OZ005662.1, read as the reverse complement.
GGAAAGCTATATCTCAGGTTCTATTGCGTATCACCAAACAAAATTTGGTATGTGAGAAGGCAGTTATGAGACAATATGCTGATTCAGGTTGGATGCTTATAGGGAGATATGTGCCGCTGCTATACTGGAAATTTCTTCGATAACGAGAAGGCTATATCTCAACTTGTATGGCATATAACTATACGAAACTTTACATCTGAGATAACATTATAAAAACGAAATTTTTTAAATGTTATTTATAGACGATAAAACTGTCTTTCTTTGGATATTTTGTGTTAGTTTTCTCTAAGATGAAAATCATTTGCATTCATCATGTTACAGTCGGCTGCAAAATTATTCGAGCACTAGCAATAATCCTTGCCAAAAAAAAGTACGCTTAATACAGCTTTGTTAAATAAATCCTTGTCGAGTAATGTTCTTAATCACTCCAAGAACATGATTCGACAAGGATTTACTTAGCAAAACAGTCTTAAGTGTACTTTTTAAATATAAGAATTATTGGCTAGTGCTCGAATAATTTTGCAGCCGACTGTAGATAATTTTAATAAATAATAGTTTTAATAAAATATTTACACTTAGTGAATTTGTATAGGGAAATATAGAAGAAAGTCTTGTGGTGGCCACTGCTACAGCATACTATTTTTTGTAGAGTTTTTGATCTTTGACATTTGATTTCCAAACATAAAAATATATTCATCAAGATATGACAAAATTTAAATTAGTACTTAGTAAATTACATTTTTATTTTAAACTCTTACTTAAATAGAGGGAATAACGGAACTATGTAATATTGTATTGTATTGTATTTTATAAAGAATAATTTCATCCATATGATCAAAGTTCGTTTTTTAAAACATTTTTGTTAAGTTTTTTTTTTTTTTTTTTTTTTTTTTCTACAAAAATACCTAAATATCTTCATATAATATAAATGTTAAAAAAAAAAAAAAAAAAAAGGAAAAATCCTCACTTCTTCCTGAACAGAAAATTAAATACTGAAGCAGACATATCTTAACAAAATTACAAGTATTACCAATAAAAATAATAAGTTTTTTTTTTTTTCCACCTCTGTTGCCATGTAAAACTAGTATGTTGACCACATGGCTTTCTTTTATATTTTCCTATACAAATTCACTCAGTAAAAATAATTTATTAAAATTATTATTTAAAAAAATTATTTTCCATGATATTGCAGACGATTTCCATATTAGAGAAGTAGTATAACACAAATATAAAAAAAAAAAAAGTCAATTTTATTGTCAATATTACATTAAAAAAAAAAAAAAAAATCCATAACTTTATTTTAAATTATCGCAGATCTATGGTTCAACCATTCGTTTTAAAGGTATTGGCGAGCTCTTTTGAAAGATACCCATCATGAAAATTTACCCCCCCCCCCCCCCCAAGACGGGAGGCAAGGCTCGTATACATACAAAAAAATTTTCCCAGTTTACTATCTCTATTATAAATAATTCTTGTATATTTCATAATGATTCTTAAAAAATAATTCTCTTTATGCACATTTACACAAAATTTTGTCCTATACCACCATGTTAAAAATTTAGAAAATGCAGTATTCTAAAAAATATTTTAAAACTGGTCCGATAAGTTTAGCATAGGTGCACCTTGGCAGCT
>OZ005662.1:48607139-48612139 GCA_963930645.1 Salticus scenicus | reverse complement strand
TGAGGGGGGGGGGGTTCTTGACAGTACTTTTCGCAGTGAAAAAGACCCCGCCTCTGTGTCATTATTTACCTTCATATTGACAGCTGAAATAGTTTATTGGACAAAAAAATCACGGTATTACCCCGCCTTTTAGTCCAGGGAAAGATGCATTTTAGTTTCGCTTTTGACAGTAAGGGAGATGATAGCATTCAGGACACTGCCCTTAAGGGCAGTGTCCTGAATGCTAAAAGGCGGGGTAATACCCTGATTTTTTTGTCCAATAAACTATTTCAGCTGTCAATATGAAGGTAAATAATGACACAGAGGCGGGGTCTTTTTCACTGCGAAAAGTACTGTCAAGAACCCCCCCTTCCTCAATAACTGGTTTGAAGGAAAAGATCACGGCTGGTTGATATTATGTAATGAATGCATAAAAACAAATGCATATGTGTATCATACTGATTCATGTATGTGTGTATATATATATATATATATATATATATATATATATATATATATATACGACAGGTCGTATTTTTTCATATTTTTTAGTTCAATTGGATCATTTGTTGAAAAGTAATAAAAACGCCACTTAAACTTTCAAATTATTAAAAAGAAAAAATTAATTAATGTCAAAAATAAATATATACGTAAATGTATTTCTTTTTATGTCGAAAACAAAAAAAGAACAAGCTATTATTATTATTAATTAATTAATTAACTAAGATAGGATAAAAAAAAATCGTTCTACAGAAATGGAACAGCTTCAATATAGAATCATATAAATTATTATTATTATTTATAAAAGTTGAAAAGAAAATTAGAAGTAAAATTAATTTGTCTGTAATTATTGAGATTTCAGAAGGATATGATGTCATTTGTTAATTAAGAAGTTCAGTTTGAAATATTTGTAAGTAACATTTTTTAAATTACTGCAAATAAAGTTTATAAAATAAAGAGGACATTTTTTTAAATAAATTAAAATAATGGCAAAGAATTAAATGTATATTAAAAGAAATAGAAATTTCTGAATGTAAACAAGTTTTGTAACGTAAATTTGACTATTAAAAATTTATTAAATCTCTGAAAACTATATAGAGAAATATTCTATGATTCCTGAGCTATAATTCACATAGCTTCAAAATTATTCAATAAAAATTAAAAAAGTTAATATCTACACATGAAGGTAACATCATAATGAAAAGAAAGTTACCAAATTCAGGCATGGTACTTACCCCTATTTCATAACTAGCTGCTCATAACTGAAGAGTGAAACAACAACCAAATAACAATTGAGAGAAAATATAGAAGATTTATTGAAAAATTTAGTGTTATATATATTCAAATATATTTTTTTATATCGGATAAAAACTGAATGTGCAAACATTTTCTTTTAATTAATTAAAATAAATTTGAGAAAAATCGTGCTAAATATTAAAGAAATGAATTAAATATAGAACTCCTTCCAAGTAGCTCGAACGTTTCTCGCTAAGATCTTTACTTACGCTTTTGCGATAAACATTTTAATTTATCGCCAAAATGACAACAAAATTTAAAAGCTGCCAAGGAGCTCTTATGCTAAAGCTATACCAAATATATTTCAAGAAATTAATATAGTAAGCGATATTGGGGAATGAAACACAGTTACTACATGCTTTTATATTGAAGACTACTTTAAAATAGGTTCTGTCGTACTAAATTGAATTCTGTTTTGCGCAGAATTTTATATCTATTGCTTAGAAAAAGAAATAAGCTTTACTATTATTATTTACATATTTTGTCGTAAGGGTTCATATACGAATTTGAAATAAATGAAAATGATATATATATATATATATAATTATTTTTTAATATGTTATGGCAATCTAGGTGTTTGGGAATAAGGCCGATTGATCCTTGGCCTCAGGGTGAGTGCCTTCCGTGGAAATCCTCAGGGGACTTAGCCCGTATTTCCGCAAATTTCGGAGAAAACCCCGAAAAACTCCGAACGACTAGGTCAACGAGTGTGGCCTGGAATCGAACCTGGCACCTCCCGTCGACCAGGTTTCAGCACAGAACCGTTCAGCCGCTGGTGTGCCTTATAATAATTTAGATTTTCATATTTATGCTATTTGTATCTGTGATTACATATTATTTACACTTCACTCTATATATTATAATCAAAAATTACTTTTGCTGGCAATACAATAATTTATATTACTTCTCCATCATGCTACAAGTACATTAACCCCCCTCCTCCCCCCCCCCCCCCAAAAAAAAAAGGAAAAGAAAGAAGAAATATCCGCATTTGAATACTTTTATTTTATTTTACTTATTTATTTTTATTTATTATTTTTTTAATAACAATTTTTTTAATTTAAATGTAGGAATTTAATACATAGTGATTTTGCCGGATATCGAATATCTGAAACACTTATGGCTGCTGGATACGGAAATGCGGTATCCGCCAAAATCCTTATTCGTTTCACCCTTATATTTAAATGATTAAATTAAACGATTTTGAAAAATAAATAAATAAAATAAAAATTAACTAAATGCGATATATATATATATATATATATATATATATATATATATATATATATATATATTTCGTCCTTTAGTGTATAAGGATGTTTGATATTCGTAAAAATATTTGATATTGGATTAGTGGCTTACATGTTTTAACATTTGAGCAATTTGAAAATCACAAAATCGAAAATGTGTCTGGCTGTACGTTAGTTAGTAAACTAATATATTCTAAAGAAGGAATCATTATAAATTCGTCGGACCAGTTTTAAAATATTTTTTGGGATACTGGCATAAATTCTATTGAATTTTAAAATTCTTTCTCTAAAATTTCGGGAATTATTCGATATTTAATATTTTCTTTAACATAGGAGCATAGGTCTACATCTTGTTTTGTAAATATTGTATAAAAAACGAACAAGCGCAAATAAGTCGGATGAATTCTAAAATGTTATTTATGATACTGGCACGAACTATATGAAATTTGAAATTTTATTAAATTTTAACAGTAATTCAAACAATTAATGCCATCAATATCAAAGTCTACCCAAATGAAAAATGAAATAAAGTCAAAGCAAAATGAAATAAAACAAATTGGACTTAGATAACAGCATATTTGTATTCTAACTTTTTCAAGGACCTGGTATAATACGAAACATTCAAAAAGACTTTTTTCTGTCACAAAGATAGCAACAGCTAAATATTTCTTTGTGCCAAGGCTCGAAACATTCACTGCATCCAAAATAAGATAGAATATATATATTAACATGACAGCATAGGGCAAAATTTCGCTTTGTAAAGATTATCTCACGAATGAATCAGTGTAAAGAACTAGAATTGTATTTAAAATATTATTTGTGATAATGACATTGGCAAAGATGGATAATATACTTAAAAAAAAAAAAAAAGTATAGTGCATACATTATACAAATACTCACCCATTTTGCCCAAAATATGCTGTATAGAAATATTTTTCAGTATTTTAGGAAATATACAATACGCAACATATGCCTAATTCAAAAGAATATTCAATACATATATTTTTTAATATACACAAGGTAATCAGATTATTAGATTTTTTTTTTTTTTTTTTTGGGGGGGGGGGGGGGGGGACATTTTTTGTCAATTACAAAAAACAAATACTAGACAAAAATGTTTTAAAAAACGAACTTTGATCATATGGATGAAATTATTCTTTATAAAATACAATACAATACAATATTACATAGTTCCGTTATTCCCTCTATTTAAGTAAGAGTTTAAAATAAAAATGTAATTTACTAAGTACTAATTTAAATTTTGTCATATCTTGATGAATATATTTTTATGTTTGGAAATCAAATGTCAAAGATCAAAAACTCTACAAAAAATAGTATGCTGTAGCAGTGGCCACCACAAGACTTTCTTCTATATTTCCCTATACAAATTCACTAAGTGTAAATATTTTATTAAAACTATTATTTATTAAAATTATCTACAGTCGGCTGCAAAATTATTCGAGCACTAGCCAATAATTCTTATATTTAAAAAGTACACTTAAGACTGTTTTGCTAAGTAAATCCTTGTCGAATCATGTTCTTGGAGTGATTAAGAACGTTACTCGACAAGGATTTATTTAACAAAGCTGTATTAAGCGTACTTTTTTTTGGCAAGGATTATTGCTAGTGCTCGAATAATTTTGCAGCCGACTGTAACATGATGAATGCAAATGATTTTCATCTTAGAGAAAACTAACACAAAATATCCAAAGAAAGACAGTTTTATCGTCTATAAATAACATTTAAAAAATTTCGTTTTTATAATGTTATCTCAGATGTAAAGTTTCGTATAGTTATATGCCATACAAGTTGAGATATAGCCTTCTCGTTATCGAAGAAATTTCCAGTATAGCAGCGGCACATATCTCCCTATAAGCATCCAACCTGAATCAGCATATTGTCTCATAACTGCCTTCTCACATACCAAATTTTGTTTGGTGATACGCAATAGAACCTGAGATATAGCTTTCCCCTAAACTGCGAAAATCGATGTGTAGCAGCCTCACCTGTTGAGCAGTTGACACCAAAAGTTGGTAGGTACTAATTTATGTTAATGTTAATCTATATATAAATTTATATGCAATTCTGTGCAGTAGTACCTGAGATATAGACTCCACTTAAATTGCGAAAATTGCTGTATAGCAGCGCCACCTGTTCGCTGATAAGCATTCATATTGAAGTAACATAATATCTCATATCAACAGCATAATAACCTTCTTACATATCTAGTTTTGTTTGATTATACGCAATAGAACCTGAGATATAGCCCCCTCTTAAATTGCGATAAATGCTGTGGAGCAGCGCCACCTGTTGACAGTTGACACCAAAAGTTGACAGGCACTAATTTGTGTATATATATCATCGCAGAATTACATATATAAATTTATATGTAATTCTGCGCAGTAGTTCTTGAGATATTGTGCTGGAGTGAAGGTTACAAACATTCCAAGAGGTCAGGGGTCGTGTGACCAGACA
>OZ005662.1:48435680-48606939 GCA_963930645.1 Salticus scenicus | reverse complement strand
ATACCGCTGATTTATATAACAGTACAGTAACACCTCCATCCATTGACGAAAAAAACAAAGAACAACGACCACTATAGCAAATTTTGAAAATTTTCATTTTTAGTATATCCAAGTATATTTAATGTATGATGGAGTTTCTTGGAGGCCCCCTCAGTGTAAGGGTCCAGGGCACATGCCCCTAATGCCCTGCCTTAAATCAGGCACTGCGTACAATTTGTGAAACAATAATTGTAAGTTTCAGACATACTTGGAAGATGGGGAGTTAAAGAAAGGGGGGGGGGAGGAGAGCAGAGAAAAATAAAATGAATTTTTATATCACCATTTTACCGATTTTAATGATATATTCGACAACTATCACTTACTTTTAATGACGATCACAATGAATGTATTATATACATGGGGGGGGGGGGCAAGGGAGCGCAGATGGAAGTAAAATATATTATTCTTTAAACTACCCTATTATCGACTTAAAATATATATATATATATATATATATATATGTATATACAACGTACTGTTTAAGAAAAATTACAGTAAGTATTACACATATCTGAACGGTTCACTAAGGGAGGAGGGGGGGGGAGAAGAGTGAAGAAAATGGTTATTTTTATATCACCATGCTACTCATTTATATGAAAATTTGTACTATCAATTGCATTTTATTAAAATTATAATGAAAGTTACCTACAGTTGATAGGTGGGGGCTGGGGGGGAGGGGGGGCAGATGAAAATTAAAATAACCTTTTTAAACAACACTTATTATGCACTTCTTTTAATTGACATTTTGTGTAAATATCACTTACTATTAATAAAAAATTACAGTGAAGTTACACATGTCTGGGGGGGGGGGGCACAGAAGAAAAGAAAATGAATGTTTATATCACTATATTTTTCATTTTAATAAAATTTGTTATAAATATCACTGAATATTTAGGAAAATTTACGCTGATTGTTATGTATATCTTGAGAGCTAAGGGGAGGGAGTAAAAGAGAAAAATGATTGTATAAGTATCACAATGTTACGGATTTTAATTAAAATTCTAAAAACTATCACCTACATTTAATGAAAATTTTCGAAGAGTGTTACATATATCTAGGAGAAAGGTGGTGCTAAGGGAAAAAAAAAAAAAAAAATGCTTTAAATCACTTTGTTTACATTTTAAAGAAATTTTGCATAAATATCTCTTATTGTTTATCAAAAATTGAAGAGAAGAGGGTTTCACTACCCGGTGAGAACTAAGGGCTAATATATTTTTGTACCATCTTGGTACCGATTTAATGAAATTTCCTAGAAATTACTTACCGTGTATAAAACGTTACAGTGAGGTTAAGTATCAGTTTCTTTCTCTTCCTGAGTTAGTACGCAAAAATTCAATGTATGATTTAAATCTGAAAAATGTTACTAAAAAATGAAATGTTTTCTTTTAATCCGTCTCTTTTGCAATCCCCCACGTAGAAATAAAAAACTTATTCTCTGGTTGATGTTTAGCATGAGTTTTACAAGGAGAAATTAAGAAAAGTGCCCTTTTTTCCGGCTCACGGAAAAAAGGGCACTTTTCTTTTTTGTTTCTACGAGGGGAAGGGGGGGGGGGATGAGACAGGAAAAAAAAATCTGTTTCAGAATAATCATTTACCAATATTTTATATTAACTTTTAATTAATGTCTGATCTGAACATTGAATTGAATTTTTACCTACTAACTTAGAAACTGAAAGATACTGCGATACATAGCCCTCCCTAAAAATTTTCATCAACAATAAAGGACATTTATACAAAATTTCCTATAAATATGAAGCAGTATAATTTAAAAACAATAGTGTTTTTTTTTTTTTTTTTTTTTCGTTTCCTCCTTGTCCCCCATGTATAGGTAACACTCACCGTAATTTTTCATTAAAAGTAGGTGATAGTTGTTAATATTTTAATTAAAATTGGTAACATTGTGATATTTATACAAGCCTTTTTCTCCTCTGCCCGTATAACACCCAAGATATATTTAACAATCAGCGTAAATTTTCCTAAAAATTATATGATATTTATAATAAATTTTAGTAAAATGCAAAGCACAATAATATAAAACATTATTTGTATCTTTATGTCTCCAGCACTCCCCCCCCCCCTCACCCAGACATATATAACACTCACTGTAATTTTTCATTAACAGTAAGCGACATTTGCACAAAATGTCAAAAAAAAAAAAAAAAAAAAGATAATAAGTGTTGTTTAAATAGATTTTGTTTTTCCTCTGCCCCCCCCCTCCCCACCATCACCACACACATACTCGTCCCCCTTTTTAACTACAAGTAACTTTCATTATAATTTAATAAAAAGTAAGTGATAATCAAACAAAGTTTCATACAAATAGCTAGTAATATAAAAACATAGTGCATAAAAAGTAGCTTAGTGATATAAAAACATCTCCTTTTTTTATTCTGTCGCCTCCCGAGATCTGTGTAACACTCACTGTAATTTTTCTTAAACAGTAAATGGTATATACACAAAGATTTATTTAAATCGATACTAGGGCAGTTAAAAAAAAAAAAAAAAAATTCATTTCCATCTGCCCCCCCCCCCCCCCCCCCAGGTATATAATACACTCATAAAATGTAAGTGATAGTTATAGAATATATCATTTAAAAAGGTAAAATAGTGATATAAAAAGTCATTTTATTTTCCTCTGCCTTCCCCTCTTTCTTTAACCCCCCACCCCAAGTATGTCTGACAATTTCTGTAATATTTTCACAAATTGTACGTGATTACATAAAGTTTTTTTTTATTTTTTAAATCGATAATATAGGAAAATATAGAAGAATATTTTGTGGTGGCTACAACATACTATTTTTTTTCATTAATTAATTAACTAATTTATGAAATTGAGAAATTTTTGACAATTTAATTTCTCATATTGGCATGCAGTATGTTTAATCATAATATGCACCGCAGAGTATTAGAATTTATTAATTGCAAGACAGAAACGGCTTAGTCATTATCTATAAACAATTTAATTTTGAATGGAATTAAACTTATAATTTATAATAAAAGTTTGGTTATGTAGCTAAAAAAATTGATTTTGCACTGAAACTCTAAAAGCAGAGTTAAACTATTTTATATCATAAGATTACACTGCATTAGTAAAATTATAACAAATTAATTAAATGTAATATTTGTTATTACATTAAGATTATTATTTTTATATAATCATTAATTAAAATAACCTTTTGTTTTAAAAATAATTTGATGGGGGTAGTTTAGGTGTTAAAGTCGATTGAGAACATGAGAGTCGACTATCATGATCTGGGATCGAACCCGGCACTTCCTGTCTACCAGTTTGGAGAGCAGAACTGCTCGGCTTATTACTAATTAAAAGTCCAAATAATCTTATTCAGCGATTTCAACTAAGTTAATTATAATAAATTATATTTTTAATAAATAAATTAGTGTTTTTAATCGGAATATTTCATTAAATAATTTTTTAACAAGCTGTATATATATATATATATATATATATGATTGTTCATGGAAAAATCTTTTAATATTAAAAGTGTCTTAAAATAATTTTTTCTACTAAAAGCAGAAAAAATTGTAGTAATCTCAGCTAATTTAATTATTAAAATTTATATTTTTGATAATTCTTTTAGTTTTTAGATAATTAATTTAGTCATTCTATTAAAATTTTTAAAGTAAAATAATTTTAATTCGATCCTTAACTACCTTTTTCCTCATAATTACTCACAGTAAATAAAATCTTTTAATAATAAAAGTATTTTAAAATAATATTTTCTATTGAAAGCAGAAAAAGTTGTATTAAGGAGTCACACCTAATTTAATTATTAAAATTTACGCTTTTGATAATTCATTTAGTTCTTAGACAATTAATATACTCTTTCTTTTAAAGTTTTCTAAATAAAATAATTTTAATTAGATCCTAATTCCTATAATCAATTATAGAAAAAAATATTTTTATGTTTAAGAACCTTTTGTATTTATTTTTTCATTTTAAGGCTTAAACAACACTACCCCTTTTACCCCTTTTACTTTTCCTACCAAGTATATAACTTGAGTGTACAATTCCACTAAACTTAATATGAGAGAGGTCTGTTGTGAAAAACGATGGTGATTCAATTTGAATGCATATAAGCTGACAGGTGTTGCTGCTATGCTTCAGTTTTCCCCATTCACCGGAAAACTATATCTCAGTTTCTAGAGTGAATAAATTCACCAAACTTCATACGTGAGATGGCCGTTATGAAAATGAATAGCAGCTTAATTTGGGTGTGGATCAGCATACTGGTGGTGCTACTTTTATTCACATTCTCTGATTTTCAACATGACTATCTCAGCATCTATTGGATAAAATTATACCAAAATGCATGTGCAAAATCTTTATTGTGAGAAGCTATATTGATTAAATTTTCTTTCATGTTAACTGGTAGGTAGCGCTATTATATAAAAAAATATAGAAGAAAGTATTATAATGGCCACAACATAACAATTTAAATTTAAATTTTAAATTGGAAAATTAATTATTTTTCTATATAAGTCGTGGATACTTAATTATATTATATGTAGATGTGATTAAAAGTTAAAAAGCATGCATAGTCATAGATACAGTTTAATTAAATCAAGAAATGTAAGCACCCCTATAAGTTGGACACCTCTCTAAGTTGGACACTTTTTCTTGGAACCATAGGTGTCCAACTTAGAGAGGCTTTACTGTATCAGTTTTCAGGATAATTGCATATTAGTTTCACCTCTATGAATTTTAAATCGATATTATCAACTCGAGTTGTCTTAGGTATGCAACCCAAATACACATAAAGTGAACAAACAAATTATTTGTACATACATTAAAAAATGCATTTGGATACATTTGTAATTATTAATTAATTGAGGTTTTATGCTGCTTTAAATAATAATAATAACAGCTGCACCCTGCACCTCATAATTTCGAAGATAAAAACAAAATACTATGAATGTATTGAAATTTTATTTTTCCGACTGAGTGAAAATAATGTCTGGACCGGGAGTCGAACACCGGATCTTTGACTTACAAGGTCAAGGCTCTACCAATTGAGCTATCCAGGCCGACAAACCGGTTAGCTCAATTGGTAGAGCCTTGACCTTGTAAGTCAAAGATCCGGGGTTCGACTCCCGGTCCAGGCATTATTTTCACTCAGTCGGAAAAATAAAATGTCAATAAACATGATTTTCTTCCACAGCTGATTGTGTGATTTTAATAAAAAATATGAATGTAGACTATTTACTGCAAAAAATTAGCAAAACCATAAGCGTAGTTTCAGAGACAATAAATTAATGACGTCTTTCAGCAGGGAGCAATTATCTCAGCAAATGTAACAACGATGTCACAGAGAAATAATTATTTATATTATTTGAAATTCTTTAAGAATTTAAGAAAATCTTAAATTTTGAAATACTAATGAAATACTGACGGTTGAATATTGATATTCTGTACCATTTATGTCACAATCTAAAACAGTAATTTAAGGCTCCTCCGATTTCTTTAAAAAGGAAATGAAATAATCCTCGTAGTCGTAATGCAGGTTTATGCGAAAAGTTCAACTTCAACCATTCTGTGACGCTAAGAAATTCTTAAATTTCGAATAACTTATGAAGTTTCAAATCATAACGCTGAAATTAAATAAGGTTTTAGATAATTTCTTAATAATTAATATGTTTAAACACTGATCCTACTTTTTTACGACCATTCATTCTTGAGATAAACATTTAATAAACTGACTAATTTGTAGACAGACCGATTTTATAGTTTTTGGATTTCTCGCGCCTCAAAAGGAATAAATATGTTAAAAAAAAAAAAAAAAAATTGAAGTCAAAGACTTTTACAAATACCAAAATTTCCCACTTTTTTATATTAATTATTATTATATCAATATATACATATTAATACATTTATTATACATTATCAATATTATATTTTGATGCATTGTTAGATTTTATTTTATTCATTCAGTCAGTTATTTTTTATTTATAAAAACTGCTGCAATTAAACAAAATATTTCCTTCAAATATTAATATTTATATTCAACTTGCAGAATAATAACAATAATAGGACTAATATGAAAAAATAATATGGTGCGGCATTCATACGACTTTTTCTTCTGCATTTAAATACTTATAAAAATAGATCAAAAATTAAAGGAAAAGATAACTAGTACTGCATATGAATTTACTTTAGGAAAGGTAAAAATATTTTTTAAAAACTTTTTTTTTTATTTATTTATTTACATTTCAACCTTTTAACCCCTCCGATTGGATTAACGTTTTATTTAAAACCTATTTATTATTTAAATAAGTAATAAATAAACAATAATGTATTAAATAATACCATGAAACAATAAAAACTATTTTAAAGAATTTTAAGACTATTTATATAAAATTACATCTCATATAGACACATCATAACCACATGCGTCTTTGTAGAAAACCACAATTTTTATTTTAAAAAAAAGGAAATTCACCTTAAAACACGTATAAAACGATACATTTAATTAAAATCATTAAAAATACATCGTGTCAAGACCTTTCGCATTGAACATCAGGACAGAGCCATTTTAACTAGAAGTACAGTAACATTTGATTTATATATACAAAAGAACCAGATTACGGTTACAGAGAAATCCACAGAGTGTGTAAATTTTAAATTTGGGTATCTTTCAAAAGAACGCGTGACTACCTTTAAAAACAATGGTTGAATTATAGATCTGTGATAATTAAATGGCTATTTATCGATGTTTTTTATTTTTAAAGAAAAATATATATACATACTTATATATAAATATATATTGTAGAAAACTGACTTTTTTCGACAATTAATGTTTTACTTCTCTGGGAAGAAAATAGTCAACATTAATCACGGAAAATATTTTTATAAATAATTTGAGGTGAGGGAAATTGTACAGAAAAATATAGAAAGTTTTGTGGTGACCATCTCATACTAGTTTTAATGGGGAAATTATATTCACGTCATCTCAAAATGTGTAAATTCGTTAGAAACCGGAAGTAGGAAATTTTTTTCGAATCCGATACTTTCTTCTATGAAACAAAAATTAATTATTATTAGATTAAATATATGTTAAAACCACTTTAAAACACGTAATTAAAATGTATTCAAATTGTTTACAAAGCTTTTCGCCACAACTTTATGGCATCTCCCGGAAGTTATCTCAATACGAATTGTAAACTTTTAGAAGTTTTAATTTTTTTTAATAATACTGTTATATTATTTTCTTTTGTGTTAAATGTTGATAAATTTAATACTAACGAGAGTAATCTATACAAAAGAAAGTCAATACTTACTGTTTTAAAAATGTAATAATTTTCTAAAAGTTTGCTGTCTTTATTGAATATTTGCTAAAATCCCTTTCCCCTCCAATTAATAAAAAATTAAGTTAAAATAAGTGAACGAATATATGGAGGGGCCGGGAGGGGAGATATACAAAAAAATTCTCGGAAGAAAGTAGAAAGTATTATTTTTTTTATTTGATGGGGTGGAAAGGGAATGTAGATGCTGTAATAAAATTGGTCTTATGTATTTTTCTCTTCTAATTTATATACGAAAAGACAGACATACAAAAATGATATTTATTACTATATTTATAGGAAGTTTCCGATGTTCAAGAACACAATTTTTTCCGGAATCAAAAAATTATACAAAGTTTGACTGAAACTCAAAAAAAAAAAAAAAAAAAAAAAAAAAGGGGTAAAAAAACTATTTTGTCTCCCATATTCCCCAAGTATATTATAATTCTACTTTTTTTTTTTTTTTTTTTTTTTGTAAATTATTAATTACACGGCTCGGCATGAAAATTACCTCTGACACCATTTCAGAATATTCTTACGTAAAACGACCTCCTGAATCTCAATATGACGCCCATTTTGCCCTATCACCCACCGTCTTTCAGGAATGGCCCCCTATTTTTAAAATTTGTCGGTGATTTTATGGCTATAAGTTTGATATATATATATATATTTTTTTCTTTTTTTTTTGGGGGGGGGGTGTTATTCTAAACGTTAAATATCTTCTGAGGGGCTACAGAGTTAGAAAATTCGAAAAGTTGAGACAATGGATTTTTTTTTTTTTTTTTTTTTTTTTTTTTGGGGGGGGGGGGGGATTTTCCATTGAAATTATGCATTACATATCTTATATATATTTTTTAATCTGTTATTAATATTATTTTTTAAACTTTATTTTTGTTTGTTTTTAGGTGTTAAATTATTTTTCTTTCTTCAAATTAAATTCATGGTCATAAAATTATCGAAGAGGGAAAGAAATTGAGGGAGGGGGCGGTGTATCAAGAAAACGGTGGGTGACTGGGCAAAATGGGACACATATTCGGATTCATGAGGTAATTTTACATAAGAATCAGCAAGAATGGTATCAGATCTTGATTTTTTTTTTTTTTTTTTTTTTTTTTTGAGCAGTGTTAAGTAATACACAAAATTTCTTTAAAATTCACAAAAAGCGATTTCTTTTCTTTTTCTTTTTTTTTTTTTTTTTTTTTAATCTATGCTTTACCTATGCACCTCCCAGCATCCAGATATATAAAACTGATATTGTATTTTTTTCTTTATTTTGAAATAAATAAAGGTAGTTTCTTAGAAAATCTTTGAATGCTTAAGGTTTAATCATGTCAAACTCAAACATTTAAAGAAATTTGGGGTGTGCATTGTATGGTAGGGAAAGAAAGGATGAATTACAATACAAAAGAATGCCACACCATTTATACTTATTCATTGCAGATTTTAAAAGAATATCTTTTTAAAGATGTTGCTGGAAATTTTTCAACTTGCTGGAAATATGGTATTTATTTTTAAATTTACATATGTTTCTGGCAAAGAAATGTTATCAAAAGACTATGTAAAAATACATTCTGTTGAAAAATTAATTTATTTATTTAAACTTTATTATAGGGATGAAACGGATAGTGATTTTGCCGGATACCGGATATCCGGAGCTCCTTTGCCTGCCGGATACGGATATCCGTCGGATATCTGGCATTAGTTTTGTTTTTTGTTGTGCTGTTTATTTCTTTTCTTTTTCTTTATTTTAAAACAGTAAAATTTCAACATATTTCATATACTATTCTTTTAAACACATTTTAAATATAATTTATTTAAGCATATTTATTTAGCATTCTACTTATTTGTGCAATATTGCGATGAAGAATAAAACTCAAGTCTAACATACTCATTCCTACACTTGCAATTTGTCACAAAAATATAGGTTTTGTTCAAAATTATAAAACAAAAACTTATCATTTACACATTTTTTACAGTACTAAAAAATGTGTGCTTGATATGTATTTAAAAAAGAAATGAAACCATAATATTTTACTAATATAATCATAGTTGAAGGGTTGGTTATTTTCATAAGAAAACGTATATATTGTGGCCATCACACACCACTTACTCTTTAAATTGTGCAAAAGTTTAACCATAGCTCCACACAACAAATATTTTACATATGGAGTTTGGTGCAATTTTAATCAATAGATGCTGAGATATAGGCTTGTGAAAAATCATAATAGCAGATCCACTTGTCGGCTGATATACACCTAAATATAAGGCCGACATCAGTTGAACGGAATTTTTGTCACACACACATGCACACAAACACAATTTTTTAAAAATTGACCAAACCAGGTTCTGGATCTCTTAAAATGTATAAATCCTGCGAATACCAAATGTAGAAAATTTTTATGAATCCAATGCTTTCGTTTGAGACATTTATAAGAAAACATAAAAGAAAGGAGAAAAAAAAAAGAAATCTAAAAGCTTCAATGGCTTAGTACGTTATGGCCATTACGAAACTTCCTTTTATATCACTCTACATAACAAAGCTACACACTGTTTAACATGCACAGAAGAAACTTAATAGCTTTGCACAATAAAGATTTCAGAAATGGAGTTTAGTGCAATTTTAATCAAAAGATTGTGATTGTGAGGTGCAACCAAGTGGAGAATCATAGAAGGTGAACAACTGCGACATCTGTTAGGCAATATACACCCAAATTAAGCCAGCTTTCGTTCTCTTATTATTTATCTTGCATATCAAGTTAAGTGCAGTTAAGTGTTATAGATGTTGAGATTTAGCCTTCCTATTCACTGGGTAAATTGCAGCATAGTATAGCCACTTATTGACCAATATGCACCAAAATAGAATCAATATGTTTCATACAAATGGCCCTCTCACATACCAAATTTTGTGCAATTATACACAAATAAATCCAAATTCTCCATTCACGGGAAAATTGCAGCATAACAGTATCGTCTATTGGCCGATATGCACAGAAATTAAATAAACATATTTCATAAAAGACCTGTGACATATTTAGTCTTTTTTTAATTATACACAGTAGAAGAGATATAGTCCTCCTTTAAATGGGAGAAATAACAGTATAGCAGCGACACCTATTGAGTAATTTGCACCAAAAGTCGATGGGCACTTTTTTTTTTTTTTTTTGGTTAATGCGCAACTATGTATAAATTTATATGAAATTCTGTGCAGTTACTCTTGAACTAGACCTGCTACACAAAACTTTTGTCAGACAGACATTTTCTAAAAACGGTCAAATTAAAAATTCTGGTTTATTCAAAATGCGTAAATCCACCAAAAACGGGAAGTTGAAAATTTTTACGAATAAAATGCTTTCTTCTATCGAATATAGAAGAAAGTAATGATCCAAAACAAATTTATATTTTTGTTTCTTTAAATGCTTTTTACTTATTTTATATTTTTATATTCTGTACAGATAAGAAAAACAAATTTAGATTATTTATTGAAATTCTTTAATTAAAATTAAGTTCAGTTTTTCTAATGTACAAAATCATAAACTTTAAATAATTGAGCTTTTTTTTTTTTTTTTTTTTTTTTAATCCAAATCGAATAGGTAGATGACACGTTTAATTGAATAGGTAATGGCACAGACAATGATGCCAGAGGGTCTGCTAGTACAAATATATGGTCACAAAAACAACTTTCTTGTGTAGGGAAAAGTGGATTGTAAATAAACAAGCAGGTTCTAGTCAATAAATGCACATTATTTGACTCATTCTCGAAACAATCTAACAGCTTTTACTTCCATGACTAACAATATTACTAAACATTCTCAACTTATTAAACAAAAGACATGAAAACAGTTATATGCACTGCAGAGGATGAATATTATTTGTTCAGGAACAACAATGAACAGCTCTTTTTATTGTTATGGGGAAGATTAGGGGGAATGTTACAGATCACTCTGGAAATCCTAGCTAACTCTGCACAAAATTAAAAGAGGCTTTCTATATCTCTTAAACCTGAAGCTACTTTTTGTTAAATTTGTTTGCTGAAGTGGCCAAATTCGACTTTTGCAATTTTTCTTTTTTTACTTTTACAAGCTACAACTGATCTAAAAAAAAAAAAAAAAAAAAAAAAAAAAATGTCGCAAAATTTTCATCTGAGGGGAATTTAAGCTTGAATTTTCTCCTCCGGATATCCGTATCCGGACTGCTGGTATCCGGTACCCCGTCGGATATTTAAAACTCAGCCGGATAGGCCAGATACCGGATAGTTACCGGATATCCGTTTCATCCCTACTTTATTATTAATTCTGATAAAAGATTTTGATGAAAATCTATTGAGAAAAGCTAATAATTCAATTGTAAATACTAACATAAATTACTTTTTCCTCTACACCAATTATGTCTGAGCACAAATTACATTTGCTTCAAACACTCAGAATAAAGGTTTCAGACATTGCAAAAGTTTCATTATTATATCCGTTACTATTTTTTCCATATACCAAATAAATTCTTTAAACAATATCATTCAGTCTCTGAAACGTGAAACTGCAGATGAATTTACAATGAAAATCCAATTATTAATATTAATCCTGTTTATACAGATAAAACTCTTAATCACCATTACAGTTATAAATATATCTATGAACGTATTTTTATTTATTTTAGCCTAGAGCAAAATATCAACTTAAATTACTTATTAGAATGAGACTGTTTCTTTAAGACAGCAACAAAGCGTTCTCACCATTTTGCAGTATACCACCATGAGATAAACGATAATAAAGTAGTTATAATAACAATAAAATAATGCCTAATTGAAATAGTTGCCAGCGAAAATAATAATCAAATGAATAAACACTTGAACAATGACGTGCTATATTTATTACAAAACATTCATCAATCACACATTTTAAAAACTGACCTCTTGCACTGACTCATTTAAATTCTGTTTAAGAGAGAAATGATTTTAAATTATAATAACAAAGTTTAAAATAAATTATACTTTTCACTACTTCATCTTTATACCGATTTAAAAAATATATATACAGTGTTAGTATTATTATTTAAATAATATAGTTAACCTATTTTATTCTGCAGATTTTTTTTTTACTCTTATTTTGAAAAATGCAAAGCAGTAAAATGAATGAAACCATGACTTACCGAATCAGAATGGGACCAAATACAGCACAGAAGACAAAAGAAATATCTAAAACCAGATGACACACACACCTTCGTTAACAGGACTAGAGTGCGTCCAGTCCACTACACAGAACCAAACTATAAAACTTTTATATAATAGATAGGTTAGATAGATATGAATGAACATGAACACGTGCAAAGCTAAGGGTTGCTCTGTTAATCTTGCTCTGGCTCTATTGGAGTGTTTTAAAAATAAAGCGCCAAAGTTTACACAAAAGAAAAAAGCTAAAGGGGAAATCGGATTGACAATGACATTGACCTTGAACCTCTTCTAACCATACATCCTAAATGAACCAGTCTTGTTTCTAGGGGAATATATGCTTGGTGACAAACATTCTGATAAGGCATAATAGCAGAGACTTGTTTTGCATGATCTGGTGAAAAAAAAATGTTGTATTGCACATGATGTTTTTAACAAAAATAGGGGGAGTTGGGGAGTATTTGTTTCTACAGCAAAAATAAATGTGAATTTGCTTCAATTTTATGTCTTCTGATCATATTATCTCAAAAAAAAAAAAAAAAAAAAAATGCTGCATATAATACGTGTAATAGTGCGTAATGGAAGTCGTGTGGTTGTTTCTCACCAGATTTTCCTTATCAGCATCCAAAAATAAACCAGAAAAACATATCACTTTCAGAAAAAAATTTCATCGCAGACCACTGAGCTGAAGAACAACTGGAGGAAATGCTAGACCGGTTTTCGCGTGCCGTTTTTTGAAGGTTTGTCTTCGGAGCGTTGCATGGCAAAAAGCATTTGATATCTTTATATTTCAAAGTAAAATTATGTAAAGGTTGTCTATTCTAACAACCATATGCTAAACATGACATTACAATCTTAAATTTTAATTCTTTGAAGATTATATTAGTAATAAACGACCCGACAAATGTTGCTTGCCATGCAAGGCAGGCGAACGATTACAAAAAAACTGGCACGCACGAACACTGTGTAAAAGTATTGGAAGCATTTGCTCCAGTTGTTCTTCAGCTCAGTGTCGCAGACCTGCGTTATTCAACTCTCTGACCGCCTTTAAAGTGGGCAAGATTGTAATGTTGTTTTCACTGCAACGATTTTCAATTTACTAAAATAATGTTTATACCAACTTGAGATTCAAAATGTAAATGTGCATATCTCTATAATTAAGACCTTCAAACTTCAATAAGAAGTTAAAAATTCATAATTATATAATTTTAAATTTATTGTGGAAAAACGAACAGCTCAGTGACCGGATATATCCGTCAGAGGCGGTCAAAGTAGAATAAAATCGATTTGTATTTTTTTTCTGGTAAAGTGAAATCATACCATTATGTGAAATGTTGTATATAACACACTTACAGTTTTGTTTCAGGGAAACATGAAATATTTACATGTGTATGGAACATTTACACTCTATAGGATATAGGACTTAATTTTATGAAGTGCATTAAATTAATTAAAAGAAACTAAAATTGATATGTTTGGAATTTTGTTACACAATGGTCATAACCAAAAACTGTGCATTTATAATTTATATGGGTATATTTTAGGAGCAAACATTTCAAACCGTGTTTTCTCTTTCGGATACAATTTTTAACACAACACAAAAAGTAATAAATTAAAAAGTAACTAAATGTAAAACCTAATTATTGTTTATATAAGTGTATTACTAGGTGTCCAGGACAAAATCCCCTCGGATAAAATCCACCCGGACGAAATCCTTTCTGGACAAAATTTCTCCCGGACAAAAGCCCCTTTAGGTAAAATTATTTAAGAAAGAGGAATTTAATTTCAATTTATTTATTCCCCCTACTAATCAAGTTCATGGATTGAGAGATTAAAGAAGAAAGTAGTGAAAAATCACATCTGATTTCCACACGAAATTATTATCATTATTATTTTTTTTAAATGTTTCCTATAAGATAAATTATATAAAAACATGCCAATTTAAAAATCGAAGAGGAATTATAGATTTAAAAAATTTCAATTTTTAGCATGATATTTATTTATATAATATTATTATTATTTCGCAATTTCAGTATCAAAATTAGAACAGAAATCATTATATACATATACATATAAAGAAAGAAAGTTCTTACTCGACCCATCCGAAGACATCCGAGTACCGTAATGTCCCGTCGCCACAAAAGCAACCCCACCAGCAGGAGCCCAACAGGCTCCGACACCCCAGACACCACACCACACATCGACCGCACCGAACGGGAGCCAGGGACCGCACAGAGCGGCACCCACCCAACAGGTGCAACACGCAAGCTCCACCGCCCGCAAACCACCCAGGCAAAGCCCAGGCGCCGCCGCAGCGAACAGCGCCACACCACAACCCACCGCAACACACCCTCCGACAGGAAGGTCACAAACAAAAGCCAGACTCGGCAATCAAACAAAAGAAGTTATTCATAAAATCAAACATTTAAAACATTATCAAGTAGTGGGTGAATGGGAACATTAGGCAAAATTGAAATAAAAAAGCCAGGTCAGAGGCGCGAAACAACTCGTTCACCAAACATACAAATAATAAGCCAGTTCCCAAAAAACAACAAACACCATTTTTATTTTTATTTTATTAAAAACCAGTTGCTTGAAACTCTCAAGCAACAAAATAAACAAAAACAGAAAGAACACTTCAATATATATGAACATCACCACAACACAACTTCATAAAACAACTTCACAAAACTTAGAAATCATAAGAATATATATACAACCATTCAAATAAGTCAATAAGACATGAAAACAACACAAAGCTCAAACTTTAAATATAATTTAAATAATGAATATATATTTTATCAAAGTCAATAAACAAAAACACTTAAAAACAGCACAACACAACACAACACACGAAATAATTAAAAGATACAAACCCCAAGAGATTTATATCTCTAAGAATTCCACAAAAACGAGCCAAATAATACTCCTGAAAATAACAACTCACAAAACCATATCACACACCACAATATAATTAAAAACACTCACCTCTAACTTAGAGATTAGAAAATAATATATTACAAAAATATTTGACGATTTCCAACAAACCAATCTTGGTTTTCTTGTTGGTCAATAATATAAAAAGCTTTATATTTTTATAATCTTTTGGGAAATAGTTGAGCCTCAATTCCTCAACTAAAGGACAAGCGTAAACAATATGTTCGATATTTTGAATTCCTTGGTTACAGCTACACAGGAAACTCTTACCAAAAACTCTATTCTGGTAAGTTCCCATGAAGCCGTGATTCGTAACCAACTGATTGAGGTAGAAATCGCCAAAATTCCTCCTTGTATCAACCCTAGGAAAGAGCTGATATGTATGACGTCCAGTGTCTGAACTCTCTCACTCTCTCTGCCACTCCAGAATCTTGTACTTGTTAAATTGCGCTCTTAAATGATTCTTTTTCTTTCTAACAAACACATCAATCACTTCTTTCTCTGTAGCTTCTTTTGCTAACTTGTCCACCTCCTCATTCCACTTAAATCCTACGTGAGCTTTAATCCAAAAGAATTTAAATAAACACTCAGAATCTTCAACCTCTTCACGTATATCATTTATGATATCGTTTTTCACTTCGAAGCACATATACATATAAAAACTGATTACTAGTTAGAAAGTTTACATCCCCAGTGTCGCTTTAACTACCTTATTTATTAAACTATGGACTTAGAGATGCGTTGTATAAAAAATAATTAAGTGAAATATATATATATATATATATATATATATATATATTGCTTATTCTTACACTATTTAATTCGAATACTAAGCAATGTACAAATGAAATCATTTCTATGCATTATCCAGATATGTCTATTATAGTTAAATTAATGTTCATAAAAATACATAATTATTAAAAAATTTTCATTAATCTATAAGTATATAAATATATTTTTCCAAAATTTAAAGGTAAAAATTTTTCGAAATGAAATTTGTTTCTTGCCGCTGAGTTATTAAAACATACTTTTTGGATTCATTGGATGTCAAAACGTGTAAATATAACAAAAACTCAATTTTGAAAATTTGACCCGAAAACAATACTTTGTCTACCATATATACGGGTAAGAGAAAGTAAAATGTATATTTTTTGTGTGTATGCACACGATAACAATAATAAAAAAAATTTAAAGTGCAGGATGTGAGTGTGGGAGGAGGGTTGCTTGGCTTTTGTTGGTTGTGTTGGGTTACTAAAATTATTTATACATATATATATATATATATATTAAGTAGAAGGAAAATAGCATTTGCTGCGTGCATCATTAGTATTTATTTATTTATATTTATTAATTTATATTTATTTATTTATTTATTTATTTATTTTTTATTCTTTTTTCCTTACGCTGTTTTGCTGCTTGTTTCCTTGATGGTTCTAAATATTTTATCTTTATGTGTCATCATTAAGTATAGCTATACAAAGTGGATAATATTTTAAAAATGAAATATATATGATTAATTATAGTTCATATAAAATTGTTTTATAAATGTCAATAATTGCTTTTGGTCGTATTATTTTATTGTTTTAGTTAATTAAATTTGGTTTATAAATATGCATTATTATAACATAATAATGTACTTTTTACTTAATAATATAACATCTTCATAATTATAAAATCATCTTCATATTAGAAACATCTTCATATTAGAAGAACGAAGTAAAGCTATAAATAGCCAAGGCCCACAAGCACAGTTTGCTATTGATAAAGGGGGAGGATCCTCCCACGAAAAGCTTCTTGCAGAAGATGAAGCCTGAGTAAGGTCTTTTAATTTATTTTATTTTATAATTATGTTGTGCTTCATTTAAAATTTAAATAAGTTACAAACATCTTCATTTTAATTTTTTTTCCCCTATTATGTGGCCTTGAGGAAGATATGTTGAAAATTTGGAGCCTGATAAACCGGTTTAAACCATTCCAATCGTTTTAAGTCGTGGTGGCCTCTGCTTCTTCTTAATTTTATTTCGGTGTCATTTTTTGTTTCAGTTTTACCATGTTTAATATAGTTTTTAGCTATTATATTATATACTAGCAGGTTACGCCTGCTTCGTTGGTCACTATGTTTAAATGAATTTTCAAAAGAATTGGATCAGTATTTATTTTTTACATCACATTATAAATAAAAACAAACAAACAAAAAAAAAAAAAATTACATTACATTGAAATTGCTCTAGATCTCGCTTCGGGTACCCGTTGACTACGGCAGCTCTTTTTTCCGCCTGTGCTGCATCGGGACCAGATTCTATAAGCAGAAAGGTCTTTCCCGGGCACTTCAATCTGGATATTTATCGATGACTTGTTTAATGAAAAATCACTAACTCATTTTCTTTTTTTTTTTTTTTAATTTGGGAGAATTTTGTTTGCTCCTCATTTATAAAGATATACCTTTTGCAGGGATGTATGAAAGAATACTTACGCATTACAATCCATTGTTCAAAAATACGAATTTTGGACTAAATACTCAAGATCCAATTATAATTTTTGCCTGAGCTTGTTTATTGAATTATATACTGGACCAAATTTGTTTAAATGCCTGATATTTACTAAAGGTTCGAAAGTTTTAGTGGCGTCTCACCAGATTTATTAACAATTATCTACATATTTTCATAGATTGGCTATTTTTAATCTTCAGAAACCAAAATTACTCTAGGTTAATCGCTCTGGAAATCCTGATTTTCTTACCAAAGAGAAAATATCAATAACACTGTTTCACATTGTGTCAAGATGATGATAGAGACAGAGGTTTACAAAAATTTGCGCATATTTTTAAAGTCAGAATGGCTGCTAGCAAAATTAAAATATTGAAAACTAAATGTGCTTTTGAATTTGAAATTCGAATTCTTAATGTATTTTCTATTTTTACAAAATTTATCATGTGTCGACTAATTGCAAAACCGGCCAACTCCTTAAATTTGGAAAATGCACCCCCCCCCCCCGTTTCCTTTCCGGGAAAATCCTAGCATTAAGTTTTAACTTATTAAAAAAAAAAAAAAAAAACAGACATTAATAAAACACACAAAATTTGTATGTAGCATATTATGTAACTGTGTAACCTTACTAAAAATGGCAAATAAATTTCTTACTAAAAAAGGAGGTTGCCACATATATAATCATATAGGAAAATCGCAAGATAATATGTCGTAACCTGATTATTATTATTGCGGTTGCTGTAGTTTAGGAAGTTTGTTTTTGCAGGGTTGGGGTTCATTTCTGGAGTGTGTTTCAGAAAAAGAGAGATTGACTCTTTTTTTTTTTCTTATATTTTAACTTTTAAGGGAATGAGATCGTGAATTCCACTGATTTAGTTAGAATGCATGAATAAAATTTCAATGTCATTGTTGTTTTAGATACATACTTATTACATATTTAAAAAAAAAAAAAAAAAAAAAAAAACTTGTTCTCGCCCGTAATACAGAAAAAATTCAGAAGAGCTTATGCGGGACAAATAAACTGTTAAAAGTATTCTTATGACTCTAACTTTTTTAATTGCCACATCTGTGGCTCAGCCAAACCCCATGTTAGTCTAAGGAGAAATTTGTTTTCAGAATTATTCATTACTTAATATATTACTAGCTGGCCAGAGCCCCATGAAAATTTTTAGCAAAAAACATGCTCTCGGGGGCCTGCGGCACCAATCGTAATTTGTTCTCTGTAAAAGTCGCATAATACTAATATATTAAAAATTCAAATATTTTTAAATAAACTCTAAACGTATCTCTAGTTTAACGTAAAATACACTCAAATCAATGAAAATCAAATAAACCAAACAAATCTTTCGTCATTCCTCATAACGTAGCTCTAGTTCAACGTAAAATACACTCAAATCAATGAAAATCAAATAAACCAATCAACTCTCGCGTAATTCCTCGTAACGTAGCTCTAGTTCAAAGTAAAATACACTCAAATCAATGAAAATCAAATAAACGAATGAAATCTCTCGTAATTCCTTATAACGTAGCTCTAGTTCAACGTGAAATACATTCAAATTAACGAAGATCAAATAAACCATTCAAATCTCTTGTAATTCCTCATAACGTAGCTGTAGTTCAATGTAAAATACACTCAAATCAATGAAAATCAAATAAACCAATCAAATCTCTCCTAAGATTCTACATTCTGCG
The DNA here is from genome assembly GCA_963930645.1 of Salticus scenicus. Lineage (NCBI taxonomy): Eukaryota > Metazoa > Arthropoda > Arachnida > Araneae > Salticidae > Salticus > Salticus scenicus. The sequence continues at coordinate 48,587,328 of OZ005662.1, read as the reverse complement.
TCATTATAGAAATGAGAAGTTTTATTTTCATATTTTTATTAATTAAAAGAAAACTAATCGAAAATTCGAAAATCTGACTTCGGTGTGCACAATGACCCTACGGAGGACACCTTTGTGTTAAATCACGTGACTGTCCGAGCTTTTTGAGAACAGTGAAATATACATATATATATATACAAATATTGCTCACTTAACAGTATAAGGTTTTTTAATTCCGTTTTCCCATTCAAAAAATTCATAACAGTTAAATTAATTCTTATTTTCCAAAAATTGATTTCTTTAAATTTTATTATTTATTTTGTTGCTAAAATACAGTCGGTAACAAAAGTGTCCGAACACTAGCAAAAATTCCTATGTAAAAAATGTATACTTCATGCGGTTTTGTTAAATAAATCCTTGCCGAATCCTGTTCTTAGTCAGTCTCAGAACAGGATTCGATAAGGATTTATTTAACAGAACCGTATGAAGTGTACTTTTTTTACATAGGAATTTTTGCTAGTGTTTGGTCACTTTTGTTACATACTGTACGAGAAAAAAGCACAAAAAGAGAGTTGTGAATTTTCTGAATGTGAAAGCAGATTAAGAAAAATCATATATATTAAGAAATGAATAATTAACAAATAACAAATTCCCCATACAATAACATGGGGTTTGGTTGCCGCCAGAAATAAATAGAGCATCCTTTAAGACCACAGTGATTCAGGAAAATATTTATAGTTTCGAACTATGCTGTTCTTGATCCTGCTTAAAAACAATAGCTCTAAACATCAATAAAAAACTTGTGATGCACACTCATCGTCAGCTTAACAAAATCCCATGTTATTCTAAAGGGAAATTTGCTATCAAAATTATTTATTATCTAATATATTTCTTAATTCCGTTTCCATATTCGAAAAAATCACAACTGTTTAAATAGTTCTTCCTCCCCCTCCCCCCATTCTGTTTTTAAAAAAAAAGTATATTTCATATTTATTATGGATGGATGGATGGTTGGATTTTACGTCGCACTAGTGAAGCGCAGATGGGCAATTGGCGACGGTCTGGGACACACCCCTAGAGGTGGTCAGAGACATGCCGTCACAATTTTGATCCTCCACGAAAGGGATGGCTCTCCCGCTTCGGTGACCCCCAGAGGTATAAATTTTTATGGGAACATGGAGGACATTGCGGCTACAACAGATTTTACGTGCACCAGCCACCATTAGTGTACACGACGGTCTTTGGCCAGCTCGAGTACCGAACCACCCGCGCTCTACCGACTGGGCTACCGCGGCCCTCATATTTATTATGAAACTAAAGTGTGAGAAAAATGCACATTAATTTAACAGATGTGAATTTTCTGAATGTAATGGATAAATGAAAATTAGAAAATATATACATTAAGTACTGAATAATTCTCATAACAAATTCCCCACAGAATAACGTAGGGTTCCGTTAAATGCGAGAATAGATAGTGCACTCTCTTAAGACCCCAGTGATTCAGCAAATTTTTATTTAAGTTTGAACTATGCAATTCTTGATCATGCATAACAATATTAAATCTAATCTTCAATGAAGAACTTGTAATTTGTGTTTATCGTTGTTCATGTCTAAAGTGCTGCTTTTATGATTAGAGAGTAGTTATTTTGAAACTAGTAGTAGTTTTGTAAGGTTGAGGATGTGGTAACCATTGTTTTAAAATACTGCTGGATCCAGCTCTCGTAATAAGTTGGGGAGGCTAAAAATGCTTCAAGTTTCAGGTTAAAATAGTTTTGTGTCAACATAGCGCTGCAACGGAGAAAGTATGTTGCGAATGTGCAGAAGCTTTAAAGTTTGGTTGAAGTGCAGAGACGGGAAGTTAATTGAAGGAAGTATAAGTAGGAGGTTATTTTCGTAAGGTGATGGTGGTGGTGGTGTGTTCTGGTCTAGTGAAGATAATTCTGACGTCTAAATACGCTATATTTTAGAGCATAGCTCTTGAATTAAATTATTGTCGGATAGTTAAGCTCCAGTGCTGTTGGAGCTGATTAGTTTGATGTGTGTAGAAGTGCGGTGTTGTTAGATATAGTGAATAGAAAAATCATCCGGCTGGGAAGCCACCGGGTAAGTTGGAGTTTACGTCAGTTAGTGAAAAGAGTGCATCCGTCGCTAATCTTCTGCTGCCTTCTGTGGTGAGATATCTAAACAAAACATATTTAAATTATTTCTTATTTTTGTTTTCTAAAGTATTTATTTTACATTGATTGAGTTTATCACTCCAGTTTACCCTGCCATTTATTCAAGTCAAATAAAACTCTTATTTTATTTTACTCAACTGTCTCGTGTTCATATATTTATTAGTTTAGTTAACTAATATGGAGGTTGCAAGAAAGCAAACCTCACAGTTTTTCTGAATCATTTTAGCTATGTAAAACATTTTATCAGGTTATTATTTTTCATTTTAATACCAGTTTTAATATGCATATTAGTAATGTAATTTCAGACATTTAGAGCTACGTAAAGAAATATGTTATGACCTAGTGGTTGGAACAACATACTTATTACCTTTGAGAGAGAGAGATAAATTGCTTTATAAAAATATATCATTTATATCTAATGTAAAATTCATTTAATTTCTTTATACAATAATTCTTATTCAACTGATTAGTTAAAATAATAAATTATAATAAATCTACTTATTAAAATCTATCATTTAAATATTTCAAAATATTTTGAGATTTCTATGAAAAATTTTATAGTTTTTTCTTAAATATCTGTAGAAGTTTTAGCATTTTGAAGATAATGAATTTATGAAAAAATGCAAATTGGGAAAATGCAATTTAAAATTTTCAGATCTATAAAAAAAAATGTATCAAAAACAATAAGAATTGTTTCCTGAATATATATTTTATCGAACAAACCTAATATAATTCAATTTATAAATATTAAATGGAAATATAAGCTGTTATATGGTGCCAAGTCCCCTTAAACTATAATTAAGTAAAACCATGGAAAGTTTTTTTCAGTATTATTATTATTATTATTATTATTATTATTTTAATATTAATAGTTTTCGGGTAATTTCTTAATGTTATATTTCAATGCATGTGTATGCAAATTTTAATGACTCTAAGACAGTAATCTATACAGGGGGAAAAAAAGACTTATACAATCCACCATATCTTTAAAGATGGGGCCGCGGTAGCCCAGTCGGTAGAGCGCCGGCCTCGTAATTGGAAGGATGCGAGTTCGGTACTCGAGCCGGCCAAGGACCGTCGTGTATACTAATGGTGGCTGGTGCACGTAAAATCTGTAGTGGCTGCAATGTCCTCCATGTTTCCATCAAAAATTATACCTCTGGGGGTCACCGAAGCGGGAGAACCAACCCTTCCGTGGAGGATCAAAGTTGTGATGGCATGTCTCCGGACCACCTCTAGGGTTGTGTCCCAGACCGTCGCCAATTGCCCATCTGCGCAGCACTAGTGCGACGTAAAACCCAACCATCCTTTAAAGATGATTTAATTAGTTTTTTATTTTATTTATTCATTAATTAATAATTTATTGTATTTAAAAAAAAAAAAAAAAAACATTTTAGCATGAAAGCGGCAAGTCATTTTCTGTACAATAAAAAGCTTTTATATCAAACTGCTATTTCAGAACACTTCAGGATAAATGTATGAAATTTACAACCTCGTTCCTAAAAAAGCGGAGAGTAATAATATTTTGTTAATATTTTAATTAGGTAATAATCACCGTTGTTCAAACATTATCTGCATAAAACTATAAATGTGATTTAATTGCCCTGTTATAACAGGTTCCAACAAATTATTTTTAATTTAAATTCAAGTAATCATGTTCACCAACGTCTATACTTATTTCCAAGTAAGCAGAATAAAGCGTGTATTAAATTTCTATTATATTTGTAACTATAACTACATATTGTATTAATAGATTTAAAGCTTCTAACTGTTATCTGGCGACTTTATTTACGATAAAATAATGTATTGTGTTCAACCCTTTAGTTAAAGAAGACACATTTTTAAAAGTCGTTCGCCTGCTCAATTCTGCGTCGAGATCACAACGCTTGGGTTTGAAAAAGGCTTAAATTGTCACCTGTCCGGCAGCGCGAAAAGGCAAACTCTTTATAAGATACGAAGGTTAGCATGTGCATGTACTTCTCAAATTTCTAACAGGTTAACAGGTGAATTCCAAACAGCTCAATGGATGCACCCTTTGATGAGGAATGCTCTCAGGATGCGACTGTATAGAGACAAATATCTTCTTTCTGATGTCCGAGCATCCGCTGCCCCATCACACTAAAAACAAAAACAGCTGCGGACGGTGGACACATCACAGGAAAGAAAAAATAAAAGGTTTCCCTGATTCTTTGACATATTTAATAATATTATAGTTTTAAAAAATTAAAGAACACGCTTTTATAGAAATGTGAGCTAAAAAGCACAAAATATATATCTTAGTAATTAAAATGCAGGGTAAGAGAAAATCGTATGAGTGACACACCATAATATTTACAAACATTTAAATCTTTAATTAAAATAATTTAGAATTAAACAAAAACCATTTTTAAAAAATCTCCCCTGACTGGGCTCGAACGCTAGACCTTTAGGTTCATTGCGCGGAGCTTTACCTCACAGCCACAGCGTTTACGTAGGGAAAGTCTTTTTTTACAATATAGATTTTTGTTTGCTCCCAGAGCGGTTACAAACATACATTATACATACAAACATACATACATACAGGTGAAGCTAATAAAAGCGTGTTAAAAAGGTGTGGCCTGTTGTGAAATTTTTCAAAACCCAGTCTAGTTAGTCATGGCTCTTTTATATATAGCCGTAACCCCCCCCCCCCCTCCAACACCCTAACCGCAGGTGGATGATCTGTCATCAACGAATTCTTTAAACATTTAATGATTATATTTTGAGGGAAAGATTGAGGAAAAGTATTTATTCTTAAATAATACTTGACAGTGAAAACCTATTACAACAAAAGAGCAAATTAAAAATTATATGAAGAGCAGTTCCGGGGGGGGGGGGCTCAGCCCTCCTTGCCACCCTTCTGGTGCAGACACAAGAAAACATGCCCTCCCTGTATTATTTGCATTTGAAAATTACGATGTGCTGCAAAATCGGTCAAATCATCAAGCTGGTGAGTTTTAAAACCGGCCATACCTGAGAGATTGCGATTCGGCTCCACCAAATTAAAGCAGCAAAATTGTTGATTAGGTAAACGTTATCGTGTTTTCTCCCTCCTTTGACTGCTCTTTCTTGGTGCATAGAATGTTTCTAATAATTAAATTTTGTGTTTTTTTTTTTTTATTTTTTTTTTTACTTTCACTTACCCATAGGGCCGAGAAAGTATTGTTTTAGGCTCAAATTTTCGAAGGTGAGTTTTTGTTATATTTACAAGTTCTGAGGTCCCCTGAATAAGAAAATCAGGTTTTTAGCGAATGATCTGTGTGTCTGTTATAAGCATATCTCAAGAACAAATAGTCGCAGAAATTCCAAACTCGGTATTCTAAATGTGTATCATATAGGGATGGCACAGTAAGCTTTTCGTTGAGATGAAGCAAATGGTTCGTGTACAGGGACACTCAAAAGTATTCAAATACATTACGTCTATGGGGCAAATTACAAGTAAGTAGAGTCTAACATCTATAGACTGCACTAAACCAAATGAAACGAATATATATTTTTTGTAATAGAGATAGTCAACTGGGAAAAGAATTTTGTGAAGTAAATTTTCATGATGAGTATCTTTCAAAAGAGCTCGCCAATACCTTTAAAACGAATGAACGAATGGTTGAATCATCGATCTGCGATGATTTAAAACAAAGTTATCGATTTTTTTCATTTTTAACATTTTTTTTTAATGTAATATTGAGAATAAATTTAACTTTATATATATATATATATATATAGTAAGTGTTATACTATTTCTCTAATATGGAAATCGTCTACATTATCATAAAAGATAATTTTTTTAAATAGTAATTTTAATAAATTATTTTTTAAAAACAGAATTATTTTTTAATAACCGAATTAAATTCTATATAAATGTAGGTGCATTAATGAAACGGGAGGTTGAGAGGGGTGTTAGCCCCCCTCACACTGAACTAATTATCATGTAAAACTTTTCCGAAGCCTAATTTGAATTGTTTAACATATGTTTGCATAACAGTACTCGTTATCTTACCTCTTAATCTCCAACCTGTATTTATAGTATTAAATTTCAGGGTAAGAAAAAGTCGTATGAGTGACACACCAGATTATTATTATTATATATATATATATATATATATATATTTTTTTTCGACAATGGAAAAGTTTAGAGAAGAAGTACCTTCTAATTAATCAAGGGAATGGAAAAATGACCCTACGACATGGAAAAGGAACAAAGCCAATGTTCAAAGGTAATGTATGATCACTTTGTAATAACGTAATATTAATTGATAACATAATAGCATCTTAGTTAGCATATTATGATTAATTAATCAAATGTTATTAATATAATAACATACCTATGATGATTCATCAAGTAATAGCTATGTGTTTATAGTAACCTTGTTTACAATTCAAATGATTTTCTACTGTATTAAAGAATAGCTCGTGGTTAATGAATTTAGGTAACCCATTGTCATACATTTTCATTTTTTTTTTTTTTTTTTAATCAGATAACAGAAATTACTTATTTATAAATAAAATTTTATTGAACAAAGCATTTTGTGTCTTTACAATCCTAAAAATCCGATATTCACATCAAATTTAACTAAAATTAAATTCTGGTTTGTTACAAAACCGGCCAACTCCAGAATAAATTGCAAAGGTAGCCAAATCTAAAATAAAAAGTTGAATAATCTCCTTCCATCATGCTCCCCTGCTATCTTTGCAACCGTGTTTTCATAAATACTGCCCTGACGATTATAAAACTAAAGAGTTTTGGTTCCAATCTTAGTTTGGTTAAGTGTGACAAAAAATCAGCTCTCTTTTAAAATTTTATTTTTTGGAGATGGCCAATTTTACAGTTAGAAGGCACATATCGTCGCTGCTATGTCAAACTATCAAATATGTAGCGATCTTTTTTTCATATTCGATATCTTACGCCTTCTTTTAGAATGATACGGGCAATGCCTAAGAAAACCAACAGTTTAACAGTACAGGAAATATACAAAATTAGGTTATTTTTGTTTGCCGTTTATTTTGAATCCACAATTACAATAGATTTTTTGCTATCTTCAAAAGTAAACCGTTTTCACATACGATAGTTTGATATAGTAGGAACGATATAAAGTACTGTTTTGAAATTAGGTCATATGCTGTATAAAAATTATATATAGCAAAATACAGCGTGATTAGAGTGCAGTAAGAAAACACATACTTGAAGTCCTAACTTTGCATGCATTAAGGAAATATAAGATGTCAAAGTCGGACTGCAAATCAGAAACGGGCTGTTCATCAGAGATGTAGAGCCTGTAAAAATGTTCCGTTTAATAGAAGAAGGCATGTTAATGGATGTGCTTTTGTACCTACAGGATATCCACACAAATTTGTAAGTGAATTTCCAGGCTTATTCAGACTTCAAGAATTATTTTTCGAGGTCGTGAAAATTAGAAGAATTAGTGTGAATCTTAGATTCCTATAAACAATATTTTTGTTTCACTTAATTATAAAAAAGACAAACATAAACAAAAAATAAATTACCTAGGTTATATTTATTATCAAGTTATGTACTTGCAATAGTTATCTAGTTTATATTTACAATAATTATTTAGTTTATCTCTGCAATAACAATATATTAGGTGTAAGGGAAAGTTCTGTCGTTTTTGAACACGTGCACTTTTAAGCGTTGTCGATTATCTACTGAAACCGGTTTAAACAGTTAGGTTACAGTATGATTGATGATTTCAATCACGCATTTTTTCGTATTTTATTCGGTTTTTCAAACTTGTAGAACTGTCGCCATGGGTGAAGAAAAAGTGCACTTAAGGCTCTCTGTCAGTGAGCTTCAAGGTCATCCAAATCCCGTATTAATCTATTGTAAAATAATCCCCATTATTACTCATTTCGTAATGCATATTTTCAAATTCTGTTTTCGCATTCTGAAAATTCATGGCCGTTAAGAGTTCCCCCATATTTCAAAAATTGATTTCTTAAATTTTTTAAATTTGTTTTTAAGCTGTAAAAGTCGAAATTTTACTTGATTTCCTTTATCGCCCTCAAATAATTAACAAGTTGTTTTATCAATAATATAATTCATGCTAAACCTTTTTAAATGATGTAACTTATTATTATTAATTTTCATAATATTTAAATTTTAAAAACTTATTAATAATTTTGGGGAGAAATGCAATTTTTAGCTGCAAAAACTGGATTTTCCCCCTTCCTGTCCTGCTGTAATTTATCACTGGTGGGAGGTAGAAAGCGCATTAAGGATGACAGGTCATTAGTTTTTTTCATTCTTATCAGTCGAAAGTGTGAAAATGCACTTGAATGCTTACCCACGTCAGTAGAAAAGGGACAGAAGCAATAGGGAATAAGAACTATCAGTTTGTTTTTCTGAACATATACAATTCATATGTATTTATTAGATAATTTCTTTTTTCAATATCACAAATATACTACTTTTTTTTTTTTTTTTTTTTTTTTTTTTTTAGTAATTTTTAAATAGATTTTTAAAATAAATCTAAAGATCCCCTACTCCCCATTAATTAATAAATTTTTATCCTATATATATTTACCTAATCTTTATAAATTTAAATTCTTCTGGCGGAATTGAAGGGGAAATAATAATTTTATCTTCAGCATTCTTTTGCGCATTGCAACAAGTTTCAACTGTCCAGGACACAGTTTTAACTGATTATTAAAAAAATCCATATTATGTTCTCAATATTTTTAAAGTGAGCTAATACTAAGTGCATAAAAATATTTAAAATATTGCTCATTAGGGAAATTCGACTGTATTTCTTCTTACTAAACAATTGCATGGGGACATTAAAAATAAATAAATAAATTAATTAATTAAAATAAAAAAGAAAAAGAACTTAGCTAAAGCATTTAAATTTGGTCGATGCAGAGATCTTTGTATAGAAACAACATAAAAATCCAAAGAACACAAAATATTGTTTCGAACTTATCGCTTTCACGCTACATTCGTGCCTACTTTTCCTTTTCTTTCTTTCGTTTTCTTTATTTAATTTTCTGATGATTTTAACACAAAATAATTATTCCAATCTTTTGATTTTTATGATATTTATATACAAAGTTCTTAATATCTGAAGTTCACCTCCCCCCCCCCCTCTTTAAAAAGAAAAAAAAAAAAGGTTTTTGCTGCAAATTCAGATTTGGCAATTATTAAGGTCTCTTCTTTTCTTTTCTTTTTTTCTTTCTTTCTTTTCTTTAATAACGAAATTTTCAGTTGAAGATAACCAAAAATTAAAAAAAAAAAAAAAAAAATCAATTTAATTAGCTAGGTATGTCATACTGTATGTTATACTCTTACCCATAAGGTAGAGAAAGTATTGTTTTTGGGTCAAATTTTCGAACGCGAGATTTTGTTACATTTACACCTGAATACGAAAATCATGTTTTTAGCGAATGGTCTGTGTGTATGTCTGTGTGTCTGTGTGGGTGTCTGTCTGTTATCAGCATATCTCAAGAACAAATAGTAGCAGACATTCCAAACTTGGTATTCTAAATGTGTATCATATATAGATGCTACAGTAAGCTTTTCGTTAAGATCAAGCAAATGGTTCGTGTACAGGGACAATCAAGAGAATTCTAATACATTACGTCTATGGGGGAAATTGCAGGTAAGTAGAGTTTAAAGTCTATAGACTGCACTAAACCAAATGAAACGAATATATATTTTTTGTAATAGAGATAGTTAACAGGAAAAAAATTTTTGGGGTATGTAGGAGCCTCGCCTCCCACCTGGGGAAGGGGGGAGTCCCCCCTCGAGGAGAGTAAATTTTCATGATGCATATCTTTCAAAAGAGCTCGCCAATACATTTAAAACGAATGGCTGAACCATCGATCTGCGAAAATTTAAAACAAAGTTATCGATTTTTTTTTTAATTTTGAGAATAAAATGGACTTTTTTTGGACATTTGGTGTTATACTACTTCTCTAATATGGAAATCGTCTGCATCATCATAAAAGATAAATTTTTTAAATAATAATTTTAATAAATTATTTTTTAAAAACAGAATTATATTTTTAATAACCGAATTAAATTCTATATAAATGTAGGTGCAAGACATGGAATTCAGCTATTTATAAAGGACACCTATCAATTTTCCTGAACTAACCAACTATATCATTGAAAAGGACGTCTAATAGAGTGTTTATACAGCAACTTTGAAGAGAATCGTTAAAGCCGTTTTTGAGATACGGCTTACGGCTTCACTTCTGATTTCCGATGCCCCACTTCTGTTTTTCCATTTTTCAGCAAAATCTGGAAAATTCCTTTTTACACCAGACCTATTTCAATTCTAAAGTTTTGTAGTTCTATCTTTATTAGTTTCCGAGATATAATAACCGGAAGATTACACACACGCATACACACTGACCATTTGCCAAAAACCACTCTTTTCGACCCATGAGACTTTCAAACACGTAAATCAGGTGAAATCTCGATATCTAAGTTTTGGACCGAATACAATACTTCCATTACCTACGGACCGTAGGTAATGGAAGTATTTTATTCGGTCGGTAGTTGGGTAATGGAAGTTGGGTAATGGAATAGTTGGGTAATGGAAGGTAGTTGGGTAATGGAAGTAAAAGAGCTGCTGTAGGTCCAAGGCTTGAGGGAGAGTGCCATCCATTCGAGAGGGGGGTCTTTCTAAGGGATCCTAGCCCGTATATATGCAAGTTTCGGAGGAAACTACGGAAAACTCCGAACGGCTAGGCCGACGAGCGCGACCTGGGTCAAATGAAGGGACAAATGAAGAGGAACCCTGACAACCGAAATGTATTGTAAAGTGCCTTCTTACTTTGTAGTAATTGAATATATTTCCATAAAAAAAAATCTTTAGTTGTTGTCTATAGAGCTGAAAATGAGCTTTTTTCGACATTTAGTGGGATACATCACTGCGAAAAACATCGTCTACAATCGTCATAGAAAATAATTTCAATAAGTAATTTGCATATGTACTGTGTGAATTTATAGAGGGAAAGAAGACGTAAATCTTTTTATAGTTGTGGTATATTGCCTCCCTTTTTCTCGATATTCTTTATAAAAAAAATCTAATTTATTGAAAGTTAAAACTGTACGTTCTAAAGTTTTTTGCATTGAAAATTTAATTTAAATTAATGTGAGTTGTACATAAAAATTTCCTTCGTAATATAAATCTCTTTATAATAACATTTTTGTAAAGCAGCTGTCGAGAACAACTATTATGTACTAATTGAGTATAATTCCATAAAAAAATTAGGGCTGTGCCGATTAATCGATTAATCGGTTCGGTTAATCGATCAATGCTTAGTCCCGATCAATTTTTTTAATCGGGTTAATCGGATCGATTAATTCGATTAAAATTTTCAAAATCCGATTAAAATTTTCAAATTACGAATTAAATAAAAATGCTGTTCTGTCTACAAAATATTTTACCATGTTTTTATTAACTTTGATTCTTGTTTGTTTGTGTGTTTGTCAGAGACAAATCTTGCAATCGATTTTTAACTAACTTCCCGACTAGCTAGATATTTGAAATTTTCAGGACAGCTCACAACACGGTGACAATACATTTTTCTAATAAGTTTAGTTAACTGCTTCAGGTTCCGCTGCCTTCGGTAGCGTTTATATGATTCGGCAGAAGATTTATTTAACTAACTTCCCGACTAGCTAGACATTTGAAACTTTCAGAATAGTTCAGAATGAGGTTAAAATGCATATTTTTAATACCTTTAGCCAACTGTTTCGGGTTCCCGCTGCCTTCGGCAGCGTTATCAGTACAAAGATTGCAATCGATTTTTCCCTAACTTTCCGACTAGCTAGACATTTGAAACTTTCTGGATAGCTCAGAATACAGTGACAATATATTTTTTAATACTTTTAGTCAACTGTTTCAGGTCCCCACTGATTTCGGCAGCGTTTATATGATTCAACAGAAATTTTATTTAACTAACTTCTTGACTAGCTAGACATTGGAAACTTTCAGAATAGTTCAGAACACGGTGAAAATGTATTTTTAAAATATTTTTAACCAACTACTCCGCGTTCCTGTTGCCTTCGGCAGCGTTACCAGTACAAAGCTTGTAATCGATTTTTCACTACCTAGACATTTGAAACTTTCAGGATAGCTCAGAATACAGTGACAATACATTTTTTTTATACTTTTAGTCAACTGTTTCAGGTCCCTACTGCCTTCGGCAGCATTTATATGAATTGAACGAAAATTTATTTAACAAACTTCCCGACTAGTTAGACATTTGAAACTTTCAGAATAGTTCAGAATACGGTTAAAATGCATTTTTTTAATACCTTTAGCCAAATGTTTCGGGTTCCTGCTGCCTTCGGCAGCGTTATCAGTACAAAGATTGCAATCGATTTTTCCGTAACTTCTCGACTAGCTAGACATTTGAAACTTTCTGGATAGCTCAGAATACAGTGACAATACATTTTTTTTATACTTTTAGTCAACTGTTTCAGGTCCCTACTACCTTCAGCAGCGTTTATATGATTCAACAGAAAATTTATTTAGCTAACTTCCTGTAGCTAGACATTTGAAACTTTCAGAATAGTTCAGAATACGGTGAAAATGCATTTTTAAATTATTTTTAACCAAATGTTTCGGGTTCCTGCTGCCTTCGGCAGTGTTACCAGTACAAAGCTTGCAATCGATTTTTCACTAACTTCCCGACTAGCTAGACATTTGAAACTTTTATAATAGCTCAAAACACGAGAGTAGCCATAGGATTAACATTATGTCCAACCTCTATAAGGACATCCCTCTAACTTGGAAGTTGGACATACAAATATTATCCTAAGTTGAACACTTTTACCCAATGAGACTGGAAAAAAATATATGAAACTTGCATTTTCTCACCGTTTTTAGAAATTTTACTTATCCCTTGTAGAAATAACTGTATATATCCAAAAAGCAATGTTTCTTGTCACGTTATATTCACCTATGTATATTCATCTTATAAAAAATATTTATTTTGTTCAACTGAAAAATTCACAAATTACTGAATTTTAGCGCTTAATGAAATAGTCTTTCTTTTTATTGATTTGCATGAATTGTTTTTGTTCTTTTCTCCCGGAAATATCCAGTAGAGAGCCTACAAGTATGTTTTGACTTAGACTGTTTTAAAATGAGCATTAGACAATACATTTCGGTAGTTAGAGTTCCTCTACGTTTGTTCCTTTTATTTTTTCTACAAAGTTTTACTTGAGTGTATAATTGCACTAAACATAATATGTGAGAAATCTATCTATAGCGAAAAAAAATGCTGATTCAATTTGGGTGCATATCAATCGACAGGTGTCGTTGCTAGGCTGCAGTTTTCCCCTTTCATAGGAAAACTATATCACAGTTTCTAGAGCGAATAAATTCACCAAACTTCATAAGCTATTAATATTATTAAAATGAATGTTATCTTAATTTGGGTGTATATCAGTAGACAAAGTGGTACTACTTTTAATCACATTCTCCGATTTTCCATATGACTATCACAGCGTCTATTGAATAAAATTGCAGCAAAATGCATATGCAAAATTTTTATTGTGAGAAGTTATATTGATTAAATTTTCGTGCATATTAACTGGTGGATGGCGCTGTTATATAAAAAATTATAAAAGAAAGTGTTATTATGGCCACAATATACCAGTTTAAATTTAGATTAGAAATTAGCAAATTATTCATTTTTTTCTATATAAGTTATGAGTATACTTAATTATGTTATATTTAGATGTGATTAAATGTTAAAAGGCATGCATAGATGCAGTTTAATTAAATCGAAAAATGTAAGCACCCCTATAAGTTGGACGCGTTTTCCTGGAACCGTAGGTGTCCAACTTAGAGAGGTTTTACTGTAATATGTATATAAATTTTCAGTTCATTAAGATAAGGCATTTATTCATTATATATATTTTTTTGTATTTTTATTTAAATAATTAATTTTGCTTTGCTTATTTAATTTTTACAAAGCATTTATAATATTGAAATAAACAGTCTTTCTTTCTTTCTTTCTTTTTTTTTTTTTTTTAATAAATGCTTTTTTCATAAATGCAGTATCTGTCAAAAATTATGATATATTAGCTATTAATTTGCTTTCTTATTCTAGAACGATTTTTAAATACTTTTTCATTGAATATTGTAATTAATTAATACAGTAATATTAGTATTCGCAGTAAAAGTTTTAATATTGCGCCTGAAGTAATAAAGCAGGGGGAGAATTTTTTAAATCCTCTATTTTTGGCTATGCAACATATTTGAAAATGTTAAGTATGCACATTTTTCATCATTTTTATACATAAATTTGAAAGTTTGTAATGTAGATACAATAACTTTCTAATAAATGCTGATTTGTAAATTTTGAAAAAAAAAAAAAAAAAAAAAAAAAACCGAGTTATAATAAATACAAGATGTTTGAATTATTATCTCAAATTAGTCTATTGGGCAAAATTAAAATCATTCAGTTTATAGTTAATACCAAATAAATTTGAAATAATGTTTGCCAAAAGAATAATGAATTTTTAACATGTATACATATACTCAGTATTTTTAAATTTCCAATTTTTAACATATGAAGATCGAAATATGAATGTTAAATTTATATTTTAAGAACACTAAAAATTTATATTTAAAATTATCCCCTATTTGCAAAGCACAATAATTGAAAATGTTTTACATACATATTTTAAGAAATTTTTATTGATGGCTTTCGAAGATTACTTCATAAAGCATAAATACATCATTTGAGTTATTATAATTGTTTTGCAAACATTTAAAGTAAACAATTTGAAGTCATAAATATAAGATGTTTAAAAAATATTTCAGATTAATATATAAGAAATTTTGTATCATTCAATTTAAAATTGCATGGGCCGAAAAATATTAAAAATATATTTAAAAAATCTGTTTCAGATAAATTTATAATTCTTAAACAAATTCACGCAATACAAATTACTTATCAAAATTAATTTCCACAATGAATAGAGACAACTTTCATATCAGAGAAGTACAATACTAAAAATCGAAAAAAAATAATTTTATGCTCTACATTCGAGATTGTAAGAAGTGTTTTTTTTTTTTTTTTTTTTTTTTTTTTTTTTATGGGAAAAAAAAAAAAAAATCGATAACTTCGTTTGAAATTATCGAAGATACATGGTTCAACTATTATTTTTAAAGGTATTTATTATTTCTTTAAAAAAATATTTATATTGAAAGTTTACAACATTCGGGAGGATTTTCCTCCAAGGATGCAAAGATGCTCCTATTTATACAATTTTTTCCTGTAGTATTTCGGCCCACCAGCGACCGAGCGGTTCTGCGCTCAAAGCTGGTAGACGTGAAGTGCCTGGTTCAATCCCAGGTCGCACTCGTCGGCCTAGCCGTTCGGAATTTTCCGTGGCTTTCTCCAAAATTGTGTAAATGCGGGATAGGAACTCTTAGAAAAAACCCCACGGCCTAGGACCCTAGTGCAGTCCTCACAACCCAACCCAACCTATAAGTATTTCTTTTTATTTCACGATGATTCGTTAAAAATAATCGTAATTGTGCTCATTTATACAAAATTTTCTCCTATACTGTCATATTAATAATTATCATAAAACGTTATGGTATCTCCACCTGTTGGCGATTTTCAGCAAAAGTTGAAGGACATTTATAAATCAAGAAACAACTTAAACTTTTATGAAATTTTTCTGTTCATTAGTTCCTGAGATACAGATACCACAATATTTTGTCACACACACACACATATTGACATTTTCTAAAACTGATCAGATCGTGTTTGTCCCTTTCAAAACGTGTAAATCCATCGAAAACCAGAAATAGAGAATCTTTACAAATCCAAGACATTTTTCTATTGAGTTCAGAAGAAAGAGAAAAATAAATAAAAATGAAACAAAAAGTTGAAAATTAAAACCTTTTAACGAGTGGTGTTGCCATTCCGCTTTTCATAATTTTTAATGTGCCCGTATAGGACAAAGTTTCGTATAAGTGAGAATAATTTTTAATGAATTATTGTAAAATTAAGAAAGAATTATTCATAACAGTAACATCCAATCAGGATAACAGTCAACCTTGCGTGGGTGGGTGTGTAAATTTTCAATGTGGATATCTTTTAAAAGAACTCGTCAATACCTTTAAAACGAATGATTGAGCAACGATCTGTGATAATTAAAACAAAGTTGTTGTTTTTTTTTTTTTTTTTTTTTTTTTTTTTTCACTTGGGGAAAGTGTCATTCGTGGGGGTCATTTTACGGGGTCCTAGCCCTATATTTAAACGTTTCGGGGAAAAACAAGGAGAACTCCGAAATTACAGGTTGACATGTGTCACCCCTAGGATCGAACCCGGCACCTAATGTCTTTGAGAGCAAAACCTTTTGACCACTGGTGAGAGACTTTCGTAATTTTTTAAGAATTTTTACGTAATTTCTATCATTTCTAAAGAAATATTTAATTTTTTTTAGAAATATTACAAAAATTTTAAAGAAATTAATTGACGCTTTTTAAAATCTCTGTTTGACACCTTTTTTTTTAAAAAAAAACTCTATTATTTACAGTTGCTAATTTTCTGGAGGATCTACTATGAAAATAATCATTTCTTGTCTCTGTATAATTATTCAAAAGAATGTTACACATTGTTTTTAAACATTCAATAATTAACTGAGTTAGTGATTTACCACAATTACAAATTCCTTCAAATTCTAATCCGTCATCCATTAGTTTTTCTTTAGACAATTCACATAATAGAAAACATTGATATTCAGATTAAAAAAAAAAAAAAAAAATTCCTCATATTCTGCAGTAATAAAATGTAAATGAAAATTAACTCAATTGATGTATTATATTAAATGATGGAATCTAAAAATTCATTCATGAAAAATGTAATTTAAATGTATGTGAGGTGTGCGATGAGGACATACATTGTTTGCTACATGCATTCAAAGCAGAAGAATAACATAATAAAAGGACCCGATGGACATCAGTTTCTAACAGATAAGGGACCCGGGTTGTGACGTCACAGGCTGTCCGCAGTGATACCTTCAGGGGCTTGATAGTAGATGTAGGAAGCTTTGAGGAAACACCCTACCTTCTTGTCCGCCTCCTCGACAATAAATTCCGAATGTTGACAGCTTTAACAAAGAATGAACTTTAACGGAAATTGGACTAATGACTTGCTGAAGGGGGTGAAAATATAAAAGGTATCCCATACAGGCGAAAGCTGAATCGTAGAACTTGAAAAAAAATTGACTGACAAGTAGCCTTAAGATATTGCATGTTGTTGTTGTACGAGTCCCAAAAAGGGAATAACGCGATGGAGGCAACAAAAAACTTGTGTGACGTGTTTGGAGAGTACGCAGTTACAGCTCGAATATGCCAAAGAGGTTTGCGAAATTTCGTTTGGGCGATTTTTCTTTGAAAGATGAACCCAGATCAGGAAGGTCATCAGATGTCAATGACGAAGTGCTACAGTATGATCGGGACAAGTTAACTTTCACAGATGTGGGCTTCAAGTTTGGAATTTATCCGACTACTGCTTTGGATCACATTAAAAGCTTTGCTTTTCGTGTCCAAACTCTCTGTTTAGGTGCCACACAACGACAGAAATTTCCTTTACACCTAATAGTTATGCATTTAAACTCATAAGAACGTCCTGATATGTATAAAATCTCATTGATATCTGACAGTATACAATAGAAAATTTAAAAGTTTAAATTGAATCCATTATCCTCTTTCTGATTCAATTACTTTTCTCCATTCTTCTTCAGTTTAGAGTTTCCACCATGAAACTGATGGAAAATAAGTGAATTAAGTGACCATTTGAACAAAAAAAGTGACTTAAAATTTTTTTATCCTCTTGAAACATAAGCTTATATTTTTAGAAAAACATGAAAAGTTAATGGCGGCATAAGATTTTTCTATTTTTTACTACAATATATATTCATGTATAACTTGACCTCTAACTTTTTTAAAAGAAATTTTATAAGCAATTAAGTTTTTGTGTATAACTCAAATCATATTTCTAATAAGATGCTGAAAAAATAGGAGTAAAATTAAAAGTAGATTATTATTTCGTTTTCTTTTGATTAATATTGTGTTTTTCACCAGAATCATTAAAATGCCAATATAGATTTATTATGATACAAATATAATATTATTGATTGATTACTGATATTAGATTAATATTATTTATTGATTGGCAGCCCAATATTAAATTTCAAATTTTTGTTTTGCTTCCATTTCTGGGGTTATTTTAATTATTAGTACTCTTCTGTTGTGCAAAATTGTTAGAGACTGTATGACGTCATATTATAGCCCATTGAAGAAAAAATCTTGAAACTGAAGAGAAAATAGGAGCATGTTTTGCTGATATTTTAGTGTATAAATAAGAAATAAATAATAAGAATGATAATAATAAATTTAAAAATAAATAAATAAATAATAACAATAGTCTGGTGTGCCCCTCACACGGCTTTCTCTTACTCTAAAATTCAATACCATCAACCATCAAGGCAGATTGGACATTAAGGGATAAGATAACGAATAGTGTTATATAAACCTTCGTTAAGAACAATTTAAAATAGGCTTCATAAAAGCTTCATTTGACAAACAAATATGTATGTGAGGGGCGGTAGCCCCTCTAACAGTAATTAAGCTTTTGAATCAAACTTGAAAGTCTGGAATCTTGTTCTTTAAACTTGAAAGTCTGGAGTCAACGGGGACTGATGCTACAGCCCACCCTCAACTCCCCGCTTTAATATTGTACTTACATTTAAAGAGAATTTAAAAGCTGTTATTAAATTTAAATGTTCATTTTAAATTATTCAGACAATTTTCACACGCACCATTCCTTGAAAATTATGAATTTTGATAAATTTTTCGAAGCAACCACCTTATATTACCTTCAAAATACAACATTTGAATTGCCTGACATTACTTGTTTTTTAGTTATTCTGATAAAAGACATAAACAAAGATTAAACGTTAAAAACATGACTTCAGTATTCAAGGAACCTTATAAAGTGTCAATATACAATAACTATAAGATTAAAAAAAAAAAAAAAAAAACTTTTTAAATCCGCGTTTGTAATGATCGATAGATGGCGCTCTCTGAACACTGCAGTTGTTAGTAAATATAACAGCCACGTGTAATTATTATTCTTTCTTCGCCATTTCATCATGGAAAGTCGATTGCATAATATGAGGATATGCAGTGGTGTGATAATTTCACCTTAGCCCACCAGAGGGCGAGCATTTCATTACAATCGCGGATGCCATGTTTTAAATTTTCCGATGAATCATAGAGCTCTTATCAATGTGCCTAAAATTTTTAAATTGATAATGATGTCAATTTTTGTGATATGCAACATTTAACTTTTTATAATTTTTTAACGTTCACGTTTAATTAAATGTATTTATTTTTATGTCGAAAGAAAATGAACTCGTAATTTTTTTTTTGGCAACAATTAAATTATAGCTAATATTTTAATGGCTATTTTAACGCTATTAGGATGTTATTATTTTCACATTTTAATTAATTATAAGAAAATTAATCAAAAATTCGAAAATCGGACTTTGAAGTATTGTGTTGTCACCGGGTTTTGAGCTACTGTGAATCTTTCCAATGTCTAGCTAGTAGGGAACTTAGTTAAAATTCGATTGCAAGATTTGTATTGGACATAACAAACAAACAAGAACAGAAGTTAATAAAAACATGGTAAAAAGCAAACGCTAAATAACTATTTCCAGCCCTATACATCTTCTAAAAATTATGTAGACCGCGATGTGCCCTTAAATATAATCCTATATTTATAGCATGTAGCACAGGCTGAAATGCACTTCCATTATTTCCAAGTATTATCCCACTACATACTAGTTCTTTTGTGTAGCCCTGTAAACGAACGGTGAAGAATTTTCATACCATATTCTACATAAAACATACTTTTATACTTACGAAACATATATATTCCTTTCATTTGGCTTAGTGTATAGATGTTAAACTCTACTTACTTGCAATTTCCGCCATTGATGTAATATATATGAATTCTCTTGGAAACCCTGTACACGAACCATTTCCTTCTTCTGAACGAAAAGTTTAGTGTAAGTATAGCATCTCTATATGATACAAATTTAGAATACTGAGTTTGGACTTTACTGCTGTTTGTTCTTGGGATATGCTAATAACATACACACAGACCAACCGCTAAAAACCTATTTTTGTATTCAGGGGACCTCAAAACGTGTAAATATAACAAAAATTAGATTTCGAAAATTTTCCCCAAAACAATACTTTCCCTATCATATAAGTACTATTCTCTATCATATGTAAGAGAAAGTAAAAAAGGAGGGCTGAAGAGTAAGACAAAGAAAGGGGAATTCCATCGGTCCAAATATTACTATCAGTTTTTTGGAATTTTAGTGAAAATTTTAAATTTCACGAGATTTTCCTGAGATTTAGAACTTTGTTGGTTCTGGAGAACTACTTCAGGACCAAAGCACATCAGTTCCCGAGTTAAAATTGGTTTTAGCGGATATTTGACTTTTTAAGTTTTTCAACGATTGTTACGAAGAATTTCTGAAAATGTTCTCGGAAAGCATTTGTACAAATTGATAGTAACATTTGATAACCTAAATTTTTTTTTTCTCTAATCAAAGCATTTATTTTTTGGTAAAAACCGAATTGTTAACGCAGGGGAAAAAATGCAAAAAAATGAATTAGAACTTTTCGTAATACTTATTTGATTTCTAAAATGTAGACAATATCCATATTTTTCCAGAAATTTTTGGTGTTTCTAGGTTTTTCCAGATAAATTTCTCATTTGTTTTTTTTTCAAGATTATTCTAGGTAGTGGGACACCTTCACCTAATGTAACCTAAAAACCATATAACAGTTGTTATATGCGCATAACAACTTCGAGCATCAACAACCCTTCGAGCATCATTTTTATGCGTGCAGCAGTGCTCTAGCTACCAGAATTCTTTCTTTATATAGTTTCTTTCTGCTAATATATAGGTTCCTTTTTTCACCCTCTCAGAATGGGGGAAAATTAAAAAAATATGGACAGGGTGGGCAGAAGGGCAAGAGCTCAGACAGCCCCATTCATCCACGTAAAATTGTAGAAAAATACGTTAGTCAGTCTATATATGTATACTTATATAAGCCGATGAATTTTTTTATTGTTCCATTTCTAATTTGACACGATTTTCTGCAAGCGAACAGAGGAAACGGAAAATTTATTAGGCAGAAAGGCAAATCATTTTCTTCTTTTGTCTCCAATGATAAATAATAATAATAATCCAGTTAGTCTACTTTATTTATTTTAAATTTTATTCATTTAAATTGGACACGGTTTAATTAAAGGAAATTCCGAAAGAATTAAACAAGATATTTTAACTATTAGTAAAATTTTGTGACTAGGGCACGATTCCATAGTATCTTAATATAATCAGGTTCTATTAATATACATGCAAAAAATATTATTTCATTTCTATATCTTGATTGTATCTCAGCCTAGATAAATAATGAATTTGCAACATGTGTATTATGCGAAGTAAAATCAACCTATATATTGTCTGTACATTTGAACCATACCACTATTAGCAATAGACTACCCCTGATATTAACAATAAGCTACACACATCAATTAAATCATGAGTGAATTGATAATGTCCGGACTATAAGGTAAAGGTCCCATTCATTTAAAAAGTGGAATGTTCTTTCCCTCATTCATAGAATGAAATAACCTGAATATGCAATTATGATTAGTAGTGTCTTTCACTGGCTGTTCCAGAGTTAATTAATTCATTTATTATATTATATTATTTATTTTTTAGGCTAGTTTTCTCTGCATCATGCGAGAAATCTGTCACCATCCAAAACATCACATATTCATTTCTGAAAATTATGGAGTGGAAGACTGATTTTTTATACCAACTATGAGGAAAATACCAGAGCCGGGAATCAAACCTGGGCCTTCCGCTTTACGTGCGGATGCTCAAACCATCGAGCTGCCCTGGCTGATTACCAGCTAGGCATTTCTCACATAACATTCGTTGGCAAAGACACCGAGTCTGCAAACACAGCTGTATCAAGTGACAATATTAATCATGGCACAACTCCAATAGATCATGAAATTTTTCTATTTTATTTAGAAATTTATTCATTAAGCCTGATAGTTCGTTTCTGAAAATTATGGAGTGGAAGGCTGATATTTTATACCAACTATGGGGAAAATACCAGAGCCGGGAATCGAACCCGGGCCTTCCACTTTACGTGCGGATGCTCAAACCATCGAATGGCTCTGGTATTTCCCCCATAAAAAATCAGCCTTCCACTCCATAATTTTCAGAAATGAACTACCAGGCTTGATGAATAAATTTCTAAATAAAATCGATCACATATTAATTTAGAGAAAAACACGTTGTGTATAGCTTCAGCACTTCTTAAATCAATATCATATGAGGCATATATAAAGGTATTAGCGAGCCACTCTTGACCGAATAGCTTAAAGCATGTTTTGACAGTTTAGATCAAGGGTGGCCAATCCGCGACCCATCTTGTAGAACTTCGCGACCTGCGACGGAATTCGTGAAATTAAATTTTACATATTTCATTAAAATATTAAAAATTAATAAATTTGTTCCAACTTTTCGAAGGGAAAATATGTGTGTAGTTAGATAAACAAATATTGCAGTGGTTATCGTTAATAAAATATTATAAGAGCAGTTATTGAATTTTTTTTATTCTAATTATAAATGCATAGTACTTTTTTGACTGTTCTATTGTTAATGCATGAATAAAAATATATTTAATAGTAACGTATTCTGATCCAAATCTTCACATAACACTTAAACATATATACAGTAAAACCACAATTATCCAACTTTCCGCTTATAATTTTTTCCCCCTACAATTCCCATTTTTAAAAATACTCAAAAATTCTGACCTTGATCTCAAAAACACTCAGGTGCACTAAAAGCTGTCAAAAGTGTGTAGAACAACAAGAAGAAGCGACATCAGCAATATTGTTATCCTTAAAAATAATGGTGAAACATTACGGTAGAAAAACAACAAAGTACAGTCGGCAGCAAAAGTATCCGAGCATTAGCCAATAATTCCGATATAAAAAAAAGTGCACTTAATACTGTTTTGTTAAATAAATCCTTGTCGAATTATGTTCTTAGACTGACTAAGAACATGACTCGACAAGGTTTTATTTAACAAAGCTGTATTAAGTACACGTTTTTTAGACAGGGATTATTGCTAGTGCTCAGATACTTTTGCTGCCGACTGCAACGTAAAACAAAATAGTTATAACATAAAACTTTTTATAAACCATGTTTTTAAATTTTCTGCTGAATCAAGCTATAGAACTAACTACATTAGCACTTTATCAATGCTTATCATTACAAAATTGTAAATAATTGTATTTATTTTTGTATAAATTCTTTGAAAGAGGCTTAGTAAGTTGATAAAATGTCGATTTTCTGCATTTCCAGCTCTTTTTCGCGTTAAAATAGCTTAATTCCCCTCGCATTAAAAAGCTCCAATAGGCAGGTAATGGATTTGGCGACTTTTTCCCCTTGGCGACTTTTGGCGAGAAAATTCTTATCGATATTTCAAAGTTGGTCGTTCTCATGTGATTGGTTAAAAAGTTACATAAAATTTGAATTAAAAAAAAAAAAAGTTTGTTTTAAAAATAAAATATTAATCCTTTCAGAACAACATATATTTGCATCATGAACTACATTAACACTTTATCTGTGTATAGAAAAATCTTTAAAGTGATAATGACGTCAATTTTTGCCAGATGCATAATTTAACTTTTTGCAATTTTTAACACTCACATTTAATTAAGTGTATTTATTTTTATGTCGAAAGAAAATGAACTCGTAATTTTTTTTGGCAACAATTAAATTAAAGCTAATATTTTAATGACTATTTTTATTGCTATTAGGAGCTTACTATTTTCATATTTTAATTAATTAAAAGAAAACTATTCAAAAATTTGAAAATCTGACTTCGAAGTATTGTGTTGTCACCGGGTTCTGAGCTACTGTGAAAGTTTCAAATGTCTAGCTAGTAGGGAAGCTAGTTAAAAATAGATTGCAAGATTTGTACCGGACAAACAAACAATAATAGAAGTTAATAAAAACATGGTAAAATAATTAAGGGCTGTCTTAGTTAAGAACACTTTAATTATCGTAACAATATAAATTACACGTGATGTGTATAACATTTGTATTTCTTAAAACATACATCTAAGCCTACATGATTTATTTTATTTACAATTTCTATTTTAACCGAGTTAGTCTTGGTTCACATTAACTTGGATAATCCAGAATCTACTGTATATGCTACACTGCGACCCACCTAAACACAATGACCCACCAAATGTCCAAGTGTTTTTGGTTAAACAGGCCTGATATGGATGACTGTTTACAATAATCTGGCGCATTCATTATAGACAGTTTGTATTGGTAGTGCCCTACACATAGAAATACACTTAATAAGTATAGAATTATGGTTTTGATTTCATAGAAATAGAGACGCAGTTTTTCTAATGTAGTGTTAATAGTTAGTATAGAATATCGTTTTAGAGAATATTTTTTAAAGCTGTTTTTATTATTATTATTATTATTTTAATCATTTTTTAAATTATACCTTGAAATGTTTAATGACTTTTTCCTGATGCATGATTTTTTTTTTCCTTATTTCCAGATCGAAATACTCAATGCACTTAAAATGCAACACATCCAACATTTAAGCAATTCATTATAAAATTCTGAAAATAAATTATTTTGCGATTACATAAAATCATTTACATGAAATTTTAAATATGAAATTTTCAATTCTTACAAAATATTGTATTAGAAACCATCTTAAAGTTGTTTACAAACAAAAATTTCTAAAACTTTTATAAAAAGTTGTTGAGAAGAAATAGTTTATTTCTTATATTTTAGTTTTATTTGAAAATTCTGCTCAGATTCCAACATTTACCTTGCCCTTCCAAGGGTTAAGGGTAGAAAAAACATTTTTTATTCTAAAAAATCAACTCGTAATTTATTCATTCTAATGTAATTTAAAAAACTTAAAAGTAAAGTTAAAAAGTATAATTTTATCATTATATATAAGTGTAAGTCATTTATTTATAAATAGGTATTATAAACTCTTGCCAGTATAGTTGTTCTTTATAAATGATCCCTTTTTAAAGTATTTAACTATAACTTGTATTGATTTTAGTCTTCACAACAAAATAAATAATATTAATATAAGTATCAAGTAGTTACAAAAAAGAATTTTTGTCAACAAGTTTGCCTAAAAAAATACTTTTTTTCAATGACGCGGCACTTGCGACTGACCAGTGGCCGAAAAAGGGTCGCCGAATTGATGGCCATTTGTGAGGGATTGCTCAATGGGCGGCCATCGCTACTACGAGGCGAAACATCCATGGCTTGACCGGGATTCGAACCCTGGTCCTACCGTGTGGGATTCAGGGACGTTAACCACCGCACTATATAGGCGGCTTAAAAAATGTAGAAGAATTAATATTTAGTTAACAGAGTTACACAAAATAATTTCGGTATTTTATGTAATTATCAGATTAGCAAGAAATTTGGTACAAATATTTATGACTTTGCCTTATCAGTTGCACTGAATATGCTATCAAATTTTTTGTGTATCTTAAGTTTTTAGCTTGTTTACAAGAGCACACAGAACAATGTCGGTACATTACAATATATTATGTATGGAATTTCATTTCGTGTATTTAATATTGTTATAGAGCATTCAACATAAAGAAATTAGCATAAGTTACTTATATGCTTAAAATCATGGTTTCTGTATAAAATAGTATGCACAGAATTAGCATAAATTAATTTAAAGGATATACATACAATTCCACCGTGTTTTATAATAATTTGTCTTCAATAAATTCAATTGAACAGACATTCAGAAAAAAAAAAAAATATTTAAGTCATAAAATATTTTTTATTCACAGTAAATCTGACATTTTTTTTTTTTTTTTTTTTTTTTTTTGCCATATCAAGAGTTAATTTACATGAAAATTAGAGTAATTATTTTAGAAAAATAAATATCAGAGACAACCTGCCATGTTTAATGTAGCACACTTAAAACGAAAAATGAAAAAAAAAAAAAAAAAAAATGCATCAAAAGCATTATAAAAAACACAATATCCATATAATTGCAAAACAAAAATAATTTGTTTTTAATTTTTTTTCATCAATTCTTGTAATTTGTTTGTCATATAATTGGCAGCCTTGATATGCAGCTCATTGGATTGTGTAGGATATTGTTTTATGAAAGACTGCCATTTCACACTCACAATAATATCATTTATTTCTCGACAGAATAAATCTGTGGCATTCTTGAGAAGCCCCTTCTCGTCATAGTTGAGAGCCAAGACAATGAAATCGCAAAAATTATCTACCGAAATAGTATTTTTCATAAAGCAAACACATTCTTCTTTCAGCTGATCTTCCTGATATTTGTCGGCCAATTCATATAGAGCAGTGACGTTTCCCACGGAGAGGTCTTCCACTTTTCCTGTATACAGGAAGTGGATGAAAGAACGGAAAACGTCTGGTTCACAGTCCGTGATGGATACTGTACCTGTAGCCTTTTCTTTCATCTCAGCATTCAACATAGACTTGAAGTAGGGATTACGGCCAGCTAGGATATTTTTATGAAGACGGAATTCTTCATCCTTCACTGTAATTATAATGTCGCTATGTTCTTGTGCGTCACATATGCTTGCCAAATCATCCAACAGCTTTTCATTGGCTGAAAAGAAAAAATATATATAAAATATTTCTGTGGCACACATAGTTATAAGACTGCTTTTAGGACATGTACCAATATATCTATATTGATGAAATCAGTCTTTTGTCTGTAAATTTGTCAGAATCAAAAAATTTTGCGATATCTTTACGTTTTACACACCGTGAAAAACGAAAATGATTTCAGAAAATTTTGCCTGGGTGTGTGTGTTATCGTGTCTGTATGTCGCTATTCTTGTCCGGGAATCACTCGAGAACGGCTGGACGGAATTCAACGGCACTTGGCAGGAATTTAGGTCCTCATCAAACTTCACAGGAATGTAGGTCTTTACCCAACTTAAAATTATATCTATCAACTTTTGAGAAATTCCCTCACGTCCCCCCTGGGGGGCAAAAGACAATAACACGTTTGTCTGGGTATCACCTGAGAACAGCTGGACGGAATTCAACGAGAAAAAAAACACGTTTTACCGTGTGAATTCTCCTTCAATTATCTTAGAATGACGAACTTTGGTGCGTGGATGTTGATTAGGTGTTCGCATTATGTAATTTGGTGAGATTTCGCAAAACTTCGAACTTAGCTACTGGGGAAGGGGAAGTAAGAATCGGATAAGTTGTTGCCCAAGGCAGTGGGAAAACGGACTCTTCCCGTTGCGACCGAGAAAAATCTCTACCCAACACAGCGGGAACTTTAACTCAGATTAATTAATAATGATATGGAATTTTGACAACTCATTTAAGTATAGTGTCCAGCTAAGCGGGCAAAACCAGCTAGTATATATGTATATAAACTATCTGATATGGCTTTTAATAATTGTTCATTAAAAATACAAAGATTGTTAAGAAAGCTTGAATAATCATTTCCAATAATGAAATATTTCTAGCACTATTCAAACAAGCACACTGTTGGAGAGTGTATGTGCGTGTTATTTGAAAGATGATAGATGCTTGTTCTTTTCCATAACTTCAATAGACGTCACAGTACAAAACAAAACACACACTAAACACATACTTCTCATGAAGGAAAGAAGGGCAAAGCCCGCAGTTACATTATGGGGATAAACCCGCTGTGCTAATTTGACTATCACTGCAGCCAAAAGCCAAACTACTACTGAGATCTTGTTATGGTCACATGACCCCCGAAAACCCACGGAGCTCGATCGGCGTGGGCAGACGTCCTAACATGCCATCCCGCGTTGCAATGTACGCAGCACATTCAAAGTCTAAGTTACATGAAAAAAAAAAAAAAAAAAGTACACAGTATCTACAGTCGGTAACAAAAGTTTCCGAACACTAGCAAAAATTCCTATATAAAAAAAGTACACTTAATACAATTTTGTTCCATAAATCCTTGTCGAATCCTGTTTTTAGACTGACTAAGAACAGGATTTGACAAGGATTTATTTAACAAAACTGTATTAAGTGTACTTTTTTATATAAGAATTTTTGCTAGTGTTCGGAGACTTTTCTTACCGACTGTACTACTCTAACATTGTTATCTTTACCTTGTAGTAAAATCAATTCCCTTTAGACGGCGCTGCGTCGCCAGTGAAAGAAAAAAGAACATATATTTTGTTAATAGATTTTGGCAACAGCCAGTAAGTTTAGTTTTAGATTTTTTGGATGCTTCGACTGTGTTCGAAGACAGAATTTTCGATCTCTCAATAAGAGAGTTATTGAGATTAATTAGATTTGGGAATTATGTTCCATTAAGTATTTCCTTTTTGTAAATAATGTATTCAACTGTAAATAGAATTTTTATTTTATTATAATCATTAAACTATCAGAAAAAGTATGCATCGTTCTATTTTATCCATTCTCTTGTTTCAAAGCAATCCGGCATATCAATTATGATTCTTTATGTTCATAAAAAGTTAATACCACTGAACCGCATAATTATTTTACATTTTTGGTACATTTTTGGTACCATATGCTTCCTTACTGGCAGCCGAAAATGCGTATATTTTCATCTCTAGTACCTGATTCGAGCAACTTAGGATTTTTCTTGTAATTTTCCCTTCGGACAACCTTGGAAGCTCTTCACATCATTTTAGCCTTTTTTTAGACATCGGCTGGTAACTATCCATTCCAGGGTATTTTCTGCACACATAATTCTTGAAATAAACACATCACTCTAATAGTGAATGGCATGAGCAGACTCAAAGGGTCAAATATCTTGCCAACTGCTTGCAGAAAGAGACGTTTTGAATTTTTTTGACAGGACAAGAATTCTAATAGACTTTTTTCTTTAAATCAGTTGGAAAGTTATTCTACACTTTATTGTGTATAAACTGTTAATCAGCTTTAAAAAGATGGAAATATCATTGACCAACTGTGGACAAATGATATTTTTATCAGCAGAAAAATAAACACTTATTTTGAAAAGTCGCCTCATAGAAGAAAAAAAAAAGAGAGAGAGAGAGAGAGAGAGAGTGACGAAGAAGAAAAGAAAAGGATGAAAAATTTGACGGTTTATTGTACCTTTTTTTTAAATAAATAAATAAATAAAAGAAAAAAAACTTTGGACATAATGAGAATGAGATTTGTCTAAAAACCCACCCCCCCTCCACTATACTAGTTTATTGCATAATGCGGCTAAAAAATTTCAAAGAAATTGTCCTTATAAGTACTTACATTCATTTTAATAAGAATGGTGTTTTTGTTTGAATAACTACCAGGATTTTATAATAACGAGCTCTCTGTTATTTCTACTGGGTATTTTTTCATAACTTCGATAAAGTATAAAAAGATTCTATTTCATTTCCATACATTATTCTAAATAATTTTGACTCTGCTCTGGGTAGCAATATTGACTCATTTTCTTCATTTCAAAAACTGGATGCTACTTTAGAAAATAAAGTTATAACTTTTTTAAGCTCTCTCACTTTTTTTTTTTTTTTTTAATTATTCTAACTTCTCCTATGCTATAAATAGAAATATTTGTATTAATAACATTACCTTTAGACTTATTAAATATTTGAGAATGCAGTTCAGTTGGAAATATTATTAATTAAAAAATTAATTTTTGACTGTACGCTTTAAGGCAGGTCCATAATCTTAGAAAAAACATTTATTAAAATAAAAGTTTAAAGTTTGAGGAAATAAAGGAATAACAGAAAAAAAACTAGTGATTTATACGTAGAACAAAAAAAAAATAATTAAATGAAATACCTTTTACCCTCATCAATGAGCATTCGTGGTCGAACCACTTTCTTAATTCAATGGCATCCCTGCAAGTCGGACATCGAATAGGTTTATCCAGGCACTTCTGCTTATGAGATGGAAGAGATTCAACATCTAATTCTTCCTTGCAGTCAGAGCATTTGGCTTTCACAGTGTCACCTGGAAAAGAAAAATACACTCCTATGACGGAAATACTATGATTGACTAGGTAATCAAAATTCACAACAGAAGTGAGGTAATTTAAGTCTTCAGTAACTTTTTAAAAGATAATCCTATTATTTTTGCATATTTAAAATGAAAATGATTCTAAATGAAATTTGTATTTAAAATATTAATATATATATATATATAGATGTATATATACAGTGGCGGCTCGTCCAAATTTTCACAGGTGGGGCCCGATCCATCGTATGATGCGTAATTTAACTTTAATACTATTCATTATTCAAACATGCAAACAAACATTAATAAAATGGGGTGTAAAACGAAATTTCGGATTTTTTTTTTAATGATGGCGAATCTTAAATTCAACACTATGGAAAACATTGCAGAAAATTATCTCAAAAATTAAAGTTTTATAAATGCAATTGCAAAATTCTGCAATGATCTGATCAATGGAATATCAAAATTTAAATATCTGGAAGCTAGTAGACGGAAATTGCCAAGTTCGATACCAGATCGTTTCGTCGACATATACATTTGGAGTTTACTATGGTTTTCTCCAAAACTTGAATAAAAAGGCCAATGTAACACTTAGAAAGACTCCCTACAGAGAGTACACCACTCAGATCTAGGACCCTCTTTTAGTCAACTGGCTTTAACCCTAAGACTACACACCATTAAAATTTAAATTCAAATGTCTCAGAGTGCAATATTGTTTAGCTTATACGCTAATTATATCCCTAAATCTTCTAATTATAGAATTTCAAGTGTTATATTCATGTTTCTTATCTTAAAAAATAAATAAAATAAACCCTAACCAACCTGTAAGAAGTTATATTGGAATTTAGAAAGTCATGATTAATGTGGAGACATATTTAAAAAAAAAAAAAAAAAAAAAAAAAATGTTTCTCACTTTAAAAGCTTAATTTTAGATAATTTAAATTAACTTTGAATAAATAAGGAAAGAAGACGGGTTATCATCTTAAAAAAAAAAAAAAAAAAAAAAAAAAAAGAGAGAGAGAGAGAGAGAGAGAGAGAGAAAGAAAAAAGAAACATTGATGATGTTTCTATTAAATCGCATTTAAAAGAAAAATCATTTAATAATAATAATAATACTAAATCCCAATTTTATGCAGATATTTAATCCATTTATACATTTAAATCCATTAATTATTTATCTAAAAATTTTACAATTTATTTACATAAAAGTTTTAATACACTACTCTGAAGGGGGAAAAAAATAGCATTTTCTTTTTATTACTTTCTCTTACCCATAAGGTAGAGAAAGTATTGTTTTTGGGTCAAACTTTCGAACGCGAGATTGTTATATTTACACGTTTTGAGGTCACCTGAATACGAAAATCATGTTTTTAGCAAATGGTCTGTGTGTATGTCTGTGTGTCTGTCAGTCTGTTATCAGCATATCTCAAGAACAAATAGTAGCAGACCTTCCAAACTTGGTATTCTAAATGTGTATCATATATAGATGCTACAGTAAGCTTTTCGTTAAGATCAAGTAAATGGTTCGTGTACAGGGATAATTAAGAAAATTCTAATACATTACATCTATGGGGGAAATTGCAGGTAAGTAGAGTTTAACGTCTATAGACTGCACTAAACCAAATGAAACGAATATATATATTTTGTAATAGAGATAGTCAACTGGGAAAAAAATTTTGTGTACGTAGGAGCCTCGCCTCCCCCCCTAGGGGGAAGTCCCCCCTCGAGGGGAGTAAATTTTCGTGATGGGTACCTTTCACAAGAGCTCGCCAATACCTTTAAAACGAATGATTGAACCATCGATCTGCGATTATTTAAAACAAAGTTATCGATTTTTTTCACTTTTAACGAAAAAAAAAAAAAAAAAAAACTTAGAAAAAAAAAATCGTATATATATATATATTCATACTGAGAATAAAATGGACTTTTTTTTTTTTTTTTTTTTTTTTTGGATATTTAGTGTTATACTACTTCTCTAATATGAAAATCGTCTGCATTATCATAAAAAATAATTTTTTTTAATAATAATTTTAATAAATTATTTTTTAAAAACAGAATTATTGTTCAATAACCGAATTAAATTTTATATACATCTAGGTGCATTAATGAAACGGGGGGTTGAGGGGGCGGTAGCCCCCTCTCACACAGAATTAATTATCATATAAAACTCTTCCGAAGCCTAATTTGAATTGTTTGACATAGGTTTACATAACATCGTTATGTTACATCTTAATCTCCAACCTGTATTTATAGTATTAAATTTCAGGGTAAGAGAAAGTCGTGTGAGTGACACACCAGATTATTTTTATTTCTTTTTTTTTTCCCTCGTTTAAATTCAAAATACTTTAGTTAAAGAGATCTTAAATTCTTATACAGGCTTTTATCTGAAAGGCTAGTCTAGAAAATATTTTTGACTATTACCAGATTTCTTTCTTTAAACAGTAAAAATTTAAACCGTCATATATAACTCTAAAAAATTCCCCGAAAAATCAATGTGGAAAAAAAAAAGTAATTTAGAAGTCGCCAAATTTTATCCTTGAATTGCATGGTTAACAAATTTTAAAGGAGACTGGTTTTTTTTTTTTTTTTTTTTTTTTTTTTTTTTTCCTATAGTTTTGTTGCATAGGACCAGTAAGATCAAGTAAATGGTTCGTGTACAGGGATAATCAAGCGAATTCTAATACATTACGTCTATGGGGGAAATTGCAGGTAAGTAGAAGTTTAACGTCTATAGACTGCACTAAACAAAATGGAACGAATATATATTTTTTGTAATATATATATTCGTTTCTGTTGTATATCTATATCTATATTCGTTTAATCTGTTGGCCCATCAACGAGAAAATTACAGCGTGCTTACACAGATAAAGCAGTTCGTCGCCAAATGTGTTAACGCACTGGTAGAATAATCTGTACAAATAAACAAGCCAATTTCGAGCCGATTGTAAACGGTCCCATTCTCTAAGATAAAGAAGAGAAGTAGCAGTCGGTCAGTCATCAGTAACTTGTGACAGCTGAAAAAAATATATTGACAAATAAATTATAATGAAAGAAGATTAATGAAAAGTTAAATAGACTTGTTATTTTGTATATATTTTTTTGAACACTTATAAAAGACAAAAGAATTATTATTATTTTAATCGAGAAAAAAATTAGGTGGGGCAGTGCCCCGCTGGCCCTCAATTACGAACCGCCACTGTGTATATATATATATTAGTCGCCGTGTCAATAAAAAAACATTCAAAATTTCGTATTGCATTTTATTTAGAGTTGATATATTTTCCACCAGGGGCGCATTAGCTATCGTCACCTGTTGACAAACCCCATGTTATTCTGTATTATTTATTTATTTATTTCTTAAATGAGTATCACTGATTAATTAATACATCTTTTTGGATTCAATATTCACATTCTAAAAAATCCACAACAGTTTTTTTTTTTTTTTTTTTTGTGCAAGAAAATATTTATGAGAAATTTTATTATTTCATTTAGAAGCTATAAATTTTAGGAGGTGAACTAAATGCTTTTTCAAATGAAGTATTCAAAATTTTGAAATGAAATATTAAATAAAAAAAATTAATTTTTGCTGAAGAACAAATTTTCTGAATGTGAAAACGGAGTTTCAAAAAATATAACGAATAATAAGAAAATCCAATAAATAAACTCTTCATTGAATAATATGGTATTTCGCTTGCCAATGATTTATAAGCAAAGAAATGGCATATGGTGAGTGGGTGTAGATGTTAAGAGCAATTGACTAGACGAGGTTTCTAGGCTTGAGTGGAGTGCTCTCCGTGGGACGTCGTTCTAAAGTTGTCTCAGGCCGTATTTATGCGAGTTTCTGAAGAAAATATTTTCAAGTGTTTATGTTATTCAAGTTCAGTGTATTTTTATTTATTTTTTTTCTTTTTTTAACAGGATGTATAATACTACTATATTTTTGGGGCAGGGGAATTCGGGTACATTATGGTCTGTGACATGTATTTCTTTAAATCATATCTTTAAAACTGTACAAAATATAACAAAATTAACACACATTATTCTGATGCACAAAAGCACGTTTTTGATAGAAATGATATAATTTGTGTTAATGGTTGGTTTACAGAGTCACACAAAAATATTCAGTTATATTAGCGGAAATAACTAGGAATTACTGAAGGACGCAATAAATGTATTATAATCTTTTTAATAAATAAAATTTTTATTACACTAAAGGTGCATGTGTAAATTTAAATAAAATGACTTTTTTTTTTTTTTTAAATAAATAAAGCTTTAAAATTGTGATTTTTTTTTCCTCCAAAATTATAAACAAAATATTTTATAAGCTGTTATCATGGAGGTATAATAAATTCAAAGATAAATAATGTAAGAAGTAAAAGCATTTGGAAATATTTTTTAAACTATCAGAACCGTAAGTTTTTTTTTCCCGCTTATCTTTTAAAATGTGACGTCAAAAAATGTTTTTTATTAATTTTTTAACACAGATATGCAGCTGCATTGTACTAGTCACACTGAAACCACCGAGAGCCACTGAAACACTCACACACACTAATGGGAAAAAAAAAAAAAAAAAAAAAACTTTTCTATTTTTGAATAAAATTTAAATTTTTTATGGAATTTAAATTTTGTAATTATTATTGATCTGTTCGTTACTTAATAAAAGGCTCACCTGCGTCATAGGTAGTAGATTTGGAGCAGGACTCTGTCTCACAAACTATGGTCAGAGTACCATTAGGAACCAGTGTGGACTTCTTTTCCATAAGCTCGGATCTCTTCAAAAACGTAGGATGTCCCCATCCTAATGCCTCTGTAAACACATATGAAGCTTGTGTCTCGCAGTATTTCTTTCCGTCGACTGTTTTTAGGCTAACAGTCCATGCCATACTTTTGGATGGGCCGGATGACTCTCGATAAAAATAAACACCAAGATATCCTACTGAGTTGTGCTCAGAATCACCATTCGGAAGGATACAAAAACACCAGTATTCTCCATCAATTAAAAAGGGAGGACTGTCGTAGTTTTTTCCATCTTCTTCCGAAAGAGAAAAGAAGTCGTTTATTCTCCACTCGAAAGTAAATTCCGTTTTTGCAACCTCTTCCACCTGCACTTTACCAGAGGTAGACATGCCTAGGACTTAAATTTGTAATTTGTATCAGTTTCACTTCTTGTCCTTGAAGTATTATTTTATTTATTTATTCAGTAGAACACCTGAAAAAAAAATTGTATTTGTAAATACATTTAATTTTTTTAAATATTATATTCGTATGTTCAATATTTATGCAATTTCATATTCCATTATAGAAAAAAGACGAAAACAAAAAGTAATTCAATGTAATTCATCTTTAACAAGATTTTTATTTATTTATTTATTTATTTTATTTTTTTAACAACATAATATTAGATTGCAGAAGCAAGCATTATGATACACAGACACCATCACATAAATTATTCGACGTCATTCAACATCAAGATGTTAAAGCCAATGTTTTGCAAAACAACTATTTTCATACTGAAATCTACGCAGTATTCAATCGCAGAAATGTATTATAAAAATATTATAAATATACTATTCAAAATGTAGTTCTGGAAAATATGAATCGTATAAATACTAGTTGAAATTTTTACGCACAAGTTTAATGTGCAAATGTTTAACAGATAACAAAAAGAAAGAGAAAAAGAAGAAAAATTTTAATACTTTTGCACTTTACTAGACTTTGTAATTGTGAATTTTATGTAGATTATTAAAAGCACAATTCATCAATTATTTATCTTCTTCTGTACGCATAGAAAGTAGTATCGGATTCGTAAAATTGTTTCACTTTCATTTTTTATAGATTTGCACGTTTTGAAAAGTCATGATTATGATTTGACATTATTAGAAAACATCCGTTTGTATTAGATCATAATTTGTCTGTGTATATCTGATGTGAAAGCTAAATTTCAGCTTCTATTTTGAATTATTGCATAACACATGATATGTGTGAAGTCCATTATGAAAAATCATGCTTATTCAGTTTGGGTGTATATCAGCCAATAGGTGGTGCTGTTATGCTGCGATTTATTCCATTGACTGGAAGACTATATTTCAGATTTTATTGCATATAACTGTACACAAATTATGTGACAGGGCCATTATAGAATGCACTACGTCGATTCTATTTTAGTGAATT
Organism: Salticus scenicus; assembly: GCA_963930645.1. Lineage (NCBI taxonomy): Eukaryota > Metazoa > Arthropoda > Arachnida > Araneae > Salticidae > Salticus > Salticus scenicus. The sequence goes on along the minus strand of OZ005662.1, from coordinate 48,550,866 downwards.
TCGGACAGCAAGTGGCGCTGCTAGCTGCTATGCTGACGGGACACTGACCCGTCAACCGATCCACCATGTTTGTTCAAGCTGTTATGTGCGTGCAAAATTTCAAATGGTACTCTACAAGGCATTCTAAAAATAAAAATGTTTTATCGATATTTTAATTAAAAGAATAGCGTCAGACGCTGGTAAAATTAAATTATGTTCTACGGCGATCGACTGGTTTTTGAACGAACGTCCACCATATTTGTTCAATGTCCAGTCTCTCTCTATACAGGGTCTCTTCAATGCTAAAAATTTCCCCACTAACAGAAAGGTGCAGCTATATATTAGCTTTATATAGTATAAATGCACCAATATATAAGATGACAACTATTAAAATAATACCAACTTAATTATGTGTATATTGGAGGACAGCAGTAGTTAAAAATGTGGTGACTGACTGATGTTAAAAGTAATAAATAAAACTACTTTGAAAGTCAACGCCATAAAATAATAATTTCTGTGAGAAATACTCTCAACAATTATTTCGGATCGAAATAAACCTTCATCAAACAAAAAAAGCAAGGGAAAAAAGAAAGAAAAAGGGGAGGGGGTACAAGTAGTATCAAAACGCTCGGGAACATGGTTACGTTAAATAAAACCTAAAAAATAACAAGGAAAAATAAATTATTTCATCAGTTTTTAAATATTTGCTTTCAGCATCAGTGAATAACATCAAATGAGAGAATATCACATTATTTGACACAACTACTGGACGAATACCATATTTACAGTCAAATAAAAAAAACTTACATATCTGTCAAGACAATTATGTTTTTAGTTTACTGCTTGGTTTTTGAAAAAACTCCTAAGTATTTTACGAATATAGTAAAGCATTTGGCCACTAAATAAATATTGGTAAAATACAAATTTATCAGGACAAGAACACGGTATTCTGTCAGCAGAGAAACAAAATTTATCTGCAATCCAGAAATACTGGACCATTTTTTGTATTACTAGAAGTAATTAGCAATCCAAAAAATATGTAAAATTTGTGCCTACAAAAATAAATAATAAAAAAAAATACTGCAAATACAATGATTTAGAACAATTATGTAAATTTTAATAGTATTTTTAAACATATTTTAATATCTTCTTCTTCTTTTTTTTTTCATTTTGTGCTGCTAAATTAATCTGCAGACCTCATAACGATGTGCAGCGCTCGCTGTCATGCTGCACTATTTCTGCTACTAAGGTGATAGCAGTTAGCAATGCAGTGTCAGTGTTACGTCGTCAACATTTTGCGGTATTCTACCTTGAATAATGCAGGATATCTGGCAACATCCAGTTAAAAGAAAATAGGCTTCTCGTCCAAAATTAAATTTTGTTTAAGACTAAATGTTTTAATCTTTTTATTTATTTTTTAATGAAACAAGAATATTTTAACATTTTACAAAAATAGACAGTAATTGTTAACAACTAACTATTACTGCAGGATACCCAGCTAATCTAGTGAGTAAATTAAGGATTAAATCTTTAAATTAGGTATCTAATCGTCCAAAAGAACCCCCCCCCCCCGACACACACACAATCGTGGTATTTCCGTTAAAAGTAAAAACCAAGCCACTAAACACAATATTACAATTCCCATAACAACCAACCTAAACATTTATTAACTTATTAGAAACGACGAAAACCCTGCCCCCCACCCCCTTGAAACAGCAGGCTTATATAAAATCCCATTTATCCACCAAGAAGGCAGTAAAGGTTGTTATATAGGAATGACCAAACGAAAAAAATTAAAGCCCGTGTAAAAGAAAATTTTAAAGATTTATCAAGTTCGATAAATTAACGCCCGCTCTGACCAAAACCCATTGTGAAAATAAGATTAAAACAGATTTCGATAAAACAGTTAAAATTGCCAATTACAATAAACAATATTATACACACATTAGAGAAACAGTAGAGATAATAATTTAAAAAAAAAAAAAAAAATTGTAATGGTAACGAGTTCGCCGCAGGCATAGAACGTACGCGGCGCCACCTCCTCAAGAAAAGATACAGTATAAAAAAAACGGCAGTTTTTTGAGTGATGCAGCAAAGCTCAAACAAAGCTTAGCAGCGACACTCTATATATACAGCTAGTTTTACATCAAAGGAATTTGGAAACGCCGACATTTAATATCTCAGTAAATAGGAGATATTTTGATCTGATGTTTTCAGAATAATCTTTTATCTTCTGCCTGATGCTATCCTGAAAGTTTCGCACTTCAACACGGAATATATTTTCAGATCTGGAGTTGCAATTTAAGACTTCAAAGGAAAAATGTGTTATCGTGTGACTTTTTTTTTTCTCAAAAACGGCTCGAAGAAATTTTATGAAATTGATATAGAGGGAACTGCTCCGAATGTTACGTATAAGTATTCAGTGTATTAGGGGGAACTCGTAGCCAATGATTAAAATCTTCCATCACACGCGTTATGACGTCAGCAACAGGTTTTAGTGTCTCCTCAAGCTTGTTCAACCATGTCTAAACTTGAAAGTATATATTTTTTTGTTATTACTTCACATATGGTTTTTCATACCTTTTAAATTTTATCTACAAATTTTCTAACTTAACGCTTTCTGTTAGCAATTCTACTAAAAACAATTAATTTTTTCTAAGTGTTGTGACATAAAGAAAACATTTGACAAAAATATTTAAAAAAATTTGTAAAATTTCACAAACTTCTAAAATTAAGCTTTCACAATTCTTATAAAATATTTTCTGTATTCTAAAAATAAAAAAAAAAAGATAAAATAGAATCTTGAATGTATCAATATACAAAAGTTTAAGTTTTTACTCTAAAATTATTTTTACACTCTTAGGAATAAAGATTGTAATTTTAGTTAAAGTACAAATCACTTTGAATATGCATTACCAAAGTAAGATTCAAACATGATGTATGGGAAAATACTAACTTCCTAAGTATATCTAAAAAAATTTTATAAGTTAGTTTTTCAGAAAATTCTTAATAAGATAAATTAAATTCATTTATGATTTTTACAAGTACTTTACAAATGAGAGGTAAAACAATTTTACAAGTTTTTTCTTCTTCGATGTAAGTTTGATAGTTTATAAAACTACTATTGTGCATAAATTTTACTTAGTGTTTAAATATTAAACAATACTTCTACAGTAATTGAAAAAGTATATCTATAATACATTTTACGTAAGTAAACTTTTTACATGTTTTTATTTTAAAAAGATGATACTTAAGTTTCATTACAATAGAAAATATTACATAAAAGGTGATTTTGTAATAAAAATTAAACAAACCATTTTCATTGAAATTTTTTTATTCGAAATTCATACACAATAATACAAAACAGCAAATTCACACGAATTTATATTGTTGGGGTATCGTTCATACATTCGGCATTAAAGTTATTCGAATTCATATTTTCACTGTTAACAGAAAAATCGTGAACATTATTCAAACATTTGGGATTAAAGTTATACAAAAAATTTAACAAGTTCAGACTTTCATTGTCATAGTTTACTAGAGGTAAATCAGTTTGTATCAGGTTAAAATTAATTAAGTCGTTATTTTCAACTTTGGTAGATAAGTCATCAATATTATTTTCACTTGTATATTCCGCATTCGAATTGTTCAAAAAAATTTTTAAGTCTAAGTCTATATTTTCATTCTGAAAGTTGTTGGAAGGTAAGTCAAAAACACCATTCATACATTCAATGTGAAAATTATCCAAAAAATTTAACAAGTCCAGATTCTCATTGTCATTATTAACTGATGGTAATTCATTGTTAGTACTTCCTTCATTACATTTTCTACGTACGTTAAAGTCTTTAAGATGATTCTTTTTCTTATGTTGCAATAATTCATACTTACACAGAAAAGTTTCACTGCATTCATCACATCTAGTTTGTATTGAAGATTTTTTATGCATATTTCTTTTATGTTTTAAAAAATGCCGTTTGTTTGTAAAAGTTAAAAGTATCAGTACATTCGTCACAACAGTATGTATGTGAAGTCTTTTTATGATTTTTTCGCTTATGGTTTAAAAAAGTATGTTTAGTTGGGAAGGTTATAGAACATTCCTCACATATATACTCAGGTTTAAGATAATGCACCCTCTTGTGCTTTTCTAATTCATACTTGTGTTTAAAAGCATCTTTACAAATAATACATAGATGTTCAGGTAAGACTTTTTGATGAAATAATCTCTTATGTTTCGATAAATCACACTTGCGATTGAAATTTTCAATACAATATTCACATTTGTATCTTATGGAAATTTTTCTATGGGTTTCTATATGTCTTTTTAAACGATGTAAAGTAACAAATCCTTTCTCACACACGTAACAAATATTAGGTTTAATATCATTGTGAACCTTCACATGTCTAGTAAGATAGGATTTTTTTAAAAATGACTTACTACAAGTTGGATAAATAAAAAGTTTAGATAACTTCTCATCCTCAAAGCTTGATGAAGGGGGTTGTTGAACAGAAACGTGAGTCTCCTCAGACGGTAAAGTATTATCCATTTTGTACTTAAAGTATAAAAAATCACTCTAAAAGTAAGACTTTAAAAATGTTTAAAAACCACTAAGTATGTGAACTTAGACAACTCTACAGCGAGAAAAGATTGTAACTAATACAAATGTTTTCTTCATCTATCAGTTTTACTTAAGAATTTACGCCAAATTCTCGTATTTCATGCTAAAGTTTTATAACTATCGCCAATATTAGTAGAAATTTAGCCAAATTTTGTCTTATATGATACTATAATAATTAAATCTTACTGGAAATTCTAGTTTCTTGACGAAGAAAAGGGGGTGTATTTAGCCATATGAAGTTCTAATTCGATAATTTCTTCTAAAGTCCAGTCTGATTCTTGTTGATTAAATTCTTCAAAACTCTTTATCATCTTGGCAAAAGCTTTTTCAAGATCATTATCAATACTTATTAATGAAAAGGATGTTAAAGTATTTGATCGAAAAAAGGGAGAAAAAAATTCCTGACCCCCCTTTCTTGCACAGTACGGGTAAGTTTAACTTTAACAATTGTATGCCATTTCAGTGCTCTTTTCTCATTTAATTAAAAGTTCAGTTCGTTTAAAATATCCGTTTTTAAATTATTAAAAAATGATAACAAATCTATATCATTGTTTTTATTATCAAAGGTAGTGGTTGTAAACACATTGAGAGCATTTTGTCTTTTAAAATGTTTAGTTTTCTCCCTAAGTGAATCTTGATCAGAAGAATTTGTTATTTGCACTTGTACTAAAGGAGACCGATGTTTGTCTAAAGTATGATGACGCAAATCTTTTTATATTTAAACACTTCACTGCATTATTCACAAAAATATTGCGGTGAAGTCTTTCGAGGATTTTTTCTTATGGAATATGACAACTCATGTTGTGGTGGAGGGTTTTGATGATTTTTTCTCATGTGTTTCAATAACTCATATTTCCATCTGAAGATTTCACTACATAGTTCACAGGTATGCTTAGTTGTAGTCTTTTTATGATTTTTTCTAATATGATTCAGTAATTCATACTTGTGATTAAAGCTTTCACTACATTGTTCGCATCCATATTCTGTAGGAATCTTTTCATGAATTATTAAATGTTTCTTCAAATAGTCGGGTCTACTAAATGATTTTTGACATACATTGCAAATAAAAGGTTTCACACCCGAATGAATCATTGCATGCCGAGTTAAATTAGACTTTTTAGAAAAAGATTTATTACAAATTGAACAAATCGAAAGTTGAGATAACTTCTTGTCATCGATTTGTGATATAGCGGTTTGTTGATTTGAAATAGGTGTCTCCGCAGATAGATCCATCTCTTGACTCAATTTAAAGTATCAATATGCTTCACTGAATTCAGGTTAAAAAACAGACATCTTCACTCCGTAAAAATAAGTTAGTAAGTGATGATATTTTTGTTCGCTCCTCATTTTTACCGTACGTTTCTCGCCAAATCTGAATTAATCACCAAATGTATTTTAAACTCTACCAAATACATTCTAAATCTTGTAATATATATTCGAAAATATTACTAAATTGTTTTAAATCAAGCCAAATTTATGTTAAATGTTTTCATATTTGCATATTTATCACTAAATTGTACAGGTTTACTCTAAAATAATGTGAAGAAACAGGGAAGTGTATAGAAAATTATTAAACTATAAAAGTTAATAAAGGTGAGGAAAATATATGTAAGTTGATGAATAGTAGCCTATAAGGAGTGTGATTTAATGGTATTTTTGTTAAAAATAATAGTTAAATTTATGTCAAGTAAAATAATTTGTGCGAAAACTTTTCAGTTTATAATTATATGTTTGTAATCTACAATACTTGGTCAAAATATTTTTTAACTATGTTTAAATACATTTAGAAAGACTAAGTAGACATCTGTGAACATGAATGTAATTTTAAAATCATATATTAATATTTTTTCAAAGTTACTTTCATTATTTACAAACTTACTATCTGTAAAGAAAAACTGAGTGAAAGATAGCTTAAAAGGTGTAGTATTTTGCTATGTTAAAGTGGGAGAAAGTAGTGAAAAGTAGTAAAAACTCTTTATTTTGAGTCAGATTGTTGAATATTTCTTAGGAAATATAGCTTAAAATAACTAATGTTGGGAATGAATTACAAAAAAAATTTCGGGAAGTGTCGGGCAGATCGCGTTTAAAACGAATAATTGGTAATTTCTAATAATCTGTATGTTTGGAAACTTATATACTTTTAAAGAGTAATAAATCTTTCTAATAATATTAAAGGAAAGTTTGTATTACTCAGTTAAATGGATTCAATGAACAGATATTTTTTGAGTGTTGGAAGATTTGTAGTAATAATATAAAACATGAAATAAAAAAGATTTAAAACTTCTATAAGAAAACCGATGTGTTTTGCTAAAAAACGTAGATACAGAAGCTTCCTCCTCCAGTTTGTTCATTCCTGTCTCGCTCAATGTGACCTAGAGAAGCCTTTAGGGGAAAAATTCTTCAGCTATTGTAAAACCATCTTTTTAAAACAAGTTAGCGCAGTACTAGTAAAATGTCTTGGTGAGAATCCTTTTTAATTATGTTTTAAATTGGTGCAGTCAGCTAAAAACTTTATTGTTTTATTTACTCATTAAATTTTAGATCAACACGATACAAGTTGAAAGAAGTTAGGCGTGAAAAAACTTTAAGAATTTATTTAAAACCGTTAAATACAATTAACTAATTGTAAAAAAAAAAAAAAACTATTTTTGCTGAAAATTGTTTAAAATCAATAATTAGAATTATCTAATATCTCCCATTTAAAATATTATCTATTGTGAGGTAGATTAAAATATATACAATTGGGTTGAAATGAAGAAACTTTACGGTGAAACTATTTTTAAAATGAATATTTATCAATCAAGTAATTATACAGCATTCTTTGGCTTAAAAAGATCTGCGTATGCATATTTCTAAAGAACAGTGGTTAAAGTACTTGCAAACTACTGTTTCTTTACTTCAAGCAGGCGCAGGGTTCGTATACCACTCACCCTCTATGTTTCTACGCTTTCTTTCATTCTTTCTACTTAATTTTCACGTACATTGTCATTTTTTCATAAAATATTTGGTGATTTTTTACAAGGAAATTCATAATTAACAGTTTTCTTAATTATTATTCTGTAAATTAATACCATGTAAATGGTTGAAACACTCTCAAATAATTGCATTCATAGATTTAAAAAGATCTGTGCACGTATATAATAGAAAAATCACTCACACATACGCGAAAACTACAGTCTTATGGAAATACATTTACTGCAAGGTGCCTGGTTCGAATCCCAGTGAAACCTCTCTATTTCTTTCATAGTATATTCACATCAACATCCTTCATTCTTAAATTCATATTTTTATTGATTTCTTATTTATTTCTCAATTTTTAAATTTTAAAGTTTTTTTAAAATTTTTAATTTTTTAAATTTTTTTTAAATTTTTATAATTCATTACTCATAAACAATAGTCTTCACACAACCCCACAAAAATTCTCTTTTTAAAACTATCATCATCTGAATTTCATGTTAAATTATTTTGTTTTTGCAGAAATTCCTCATTTTTAATGTTTAATTAAAATGTAGTTGTTTCCTTAAAATGTATCAAGAAGTCTTCAAATATCACTTGTAATAAGTAGCCATGTATTATATCACTAATAAGTGTGCCCTACCTGTATGTAGGTAATTGTTTTCAGGGTTTTTGTGTGCTATTTGAACCATCAATGCAATTAGTGTGAAGGCTATTCGGACCGCTTCCTTGTTGTGTTGGTCATAATAATGATTTTGCTTGTTTGATCTTGAATTTTCTCTGTAATATACTCATGCAGGGCCTAAAATTTCAACTCCGATTACACTCACCCCAAAAAAAGTTTACTCGCCGCAAAATAGGGTTGTCTTTTTTTTCCTGTTTTACTCATTTTGGGTTTTTTTTTTTTTTCTTTTTAACTACCTGAAATGCTTTTACAAATATGTCTAAAATTATATATATTAAAAGCGTATCGTATATATCATCATGTCTTATAATCATCTATAATAAAAAATCATTATAATGCATTGTATTTGAGATCTGAAAAAAAAAAAAAAAAAAGGGTTAAAATATCTATAAATGCGAAGAGTCATTAAAAAAAAAAAAAAAAAACTTTGCCAATCAACATCCTGTGAAAATCTTATCTATCATGCAAGATTAAGTTTCCTTATTCACCTATTTATATATTTAACTTTTGTAAGAAAGAATGAATAATTGATGTATATATGAAGAATTTTGCACATGTTAAAATTAAAAAAAAAAGCCTTTTGAACACAAAATTAAGTTAAATGGCAAACAGCATGTTTTCATGAAATGTTTCAGAACTTTTGTAGTGCATAGTATACACAATTAGGTTCATTGTTATATTTGATATGTCCAGCTTAGTGGATTATTAAAACAATAATAATTGATAATTTCATTCTTTATTATATAGTCTTTCTCAGATGCGAACCATTCTTAGATAATTCTTAGAGAATATAGAAGTTCCTATACACTCAGGCTTAATTTAAGATGCATGAAAATTTACATATGAAATGAGAACATTAAAATAAATATTTTATCATTTCAAACATGATAGACTTCATTAATCTTCAAATTCTAGAAGAGTAAAAGTTTTGTAAATGTTACTTTGTATCATAGTACAAAGTGCAGGACCTGATTATCCAAAAGGCTCAGGAAGCACAAGCTTCCCCTCTAAAATTTAAGAGGGGGCCCCATAAGGATTAAAAACATGGTCTTGAATTTTTTGTTTCATATTTTCACACTGAAATTGAATTTTTTATGAGAAAGTTTACCTAAAACAAGATAAAACACTCACTATTTCGGGAAAAATCTATTATTTAACCTCAAAAATCTGAATGTTCTTAATTAAAAAGTTGTATGATTTTAATGTTCTGTGTAGAAACTATCCAGATGTATGAAAAAAATAAATAAAAATAATAAACACACACTATTTTTTTGGTCAATAGCATTTTTATATTACAATATGTAACAGGAAAACAAGATTTTCCGAAATGAAAGGGGGGCCGGAAATGATGCTGAGCTTCCCCTAGCTTCAAAGCTTAATCGGGCCCTTACTAAGTGAAAGTGTGTGCAAAGAGATTGTGTGATGCAAAGAAAACATTTACATAATTTACAGTTTTGGATAGCGTGACGCAATAGACAAATCAATTTATTGAACTAGATAATTTCAATTTATAATATAAATTCAGTAAAAGTGTGATTATTTGATAATATATTTGAAAATTAAAAGCATTATTTCAATGTGTAAATATACTTTATTCAACAAAACAGATGTAATTGTAATGAAATCTAAAAATAAATCTTTTAAAGTAACACTGAGGCGTCACAGAAATTATATCATTTCTTTTAAAACTCATATTTTGAATTCACGAGGTGCAGATGAAAAAGTATCAGGGAGTAAATTCTATATATTTTTTCGTGCTGAAGTTGAAAATATTATGTATACACTGTGATGTAAATAGAAGAAAAAAAAAACAAATGATGAAATAAGAAAATCTATGTAATATATTTCAATTAATAGCAAAGCGTCACTCAAAATTTGATATCATTACTTTTAAGACCGATATTTCCTATTCATATCGAAATAAAATGTTGCGTCACAAACTTTCAACCCGTTAAGGGTTTTTGTTCTGATAAAGACAACAACAAAATTTTATGCAGTTTCACCACAAGTCAAATCGCCGAGGACTACGGGGATCCCCGTCGAAAACGGCACGACCACCGTCGGAAAATAAGGTATTTTCTCATGGTTTAATGTAGAAAGTAAAGTTTTTATTTATTAATCAAATTATTAAAAAGTATTTTAAAATTTCTAAATGTTTATCTGCCGATGAAATGATTTAGTCAGTTCTTAAATTTTACTCTTATTTTTAATCATAGATGGAAATTATTCATGACTAGTCGGTCTGCACTCACCTTCCTTGAGCTCTATTTTTACACATGTACTTCCGCTAATTACTTAATGTTTGGAAAGTCGAGTGGTATCACTCCAGATTCATTTTTTATATAAATCGTTTAATAAATCAATGCAACTAGTATATTGTGGCAACCATAAAACTCTTCTGTATTTTCCTATAGAAATTCACACAATACAAATTGCTTATTGTAATTATTTTCCGTAATATTATAAATGTTGACAATTTTTATATCAGTGAAGACAAAAAAAAAAAAAAAAAAAAAAAAAAAGTCGGGAAAAGTCAATTTTGTGCCATACCGACATTTTAGAAAATTCAATTTTTCAAAGATTTTGGTACGTTTGTTTCATAAAAATGAAATATATTTTTGTTTTAATTTATCACATATCTTTCGTTCAACCCTTCATTTGAAAGGTATTAACGATATACAGTCGAACTTTGTTAACGTGAATCTCAAGGGGGATAAAAAAATTCTTCATGTTATCAGTAGTTCATGCTATCAGTAACTTATCTTGAAATAACTAAGCGAATCTGCATTTTGATATTTATGGGGATTGGGATCGTGGAAACGTTCGTGTTAAAAGTAATTCACGGTAACAGTGTTCACGTAAACAAGATTCGACTGTATTATTATTTTATTTTTTCTTTTTAGTACTCATATTGAAACTTGACGCTCCCTGGGGGAAGGGGCAGGACTTTCATTTCAAAAAGAGTGATGACCCTACATATACATAAAAATTGAGACCCTACATATACATAAAAATTGAAAAGATTTATCTATAATTGTAATTAAAATAATTACAATTGTAGATAAATCTTTTCAATTTCACAATGATTTGTTAAAAATAATTTTTATTGTTCACATTTGTAAGAAATTTTTGCCTTTTAATAGCCATCTTAAAAATTACGACAAAAGAGGATGATAATGCTTCCCATTGAAGGATTTTCAAGAGTTGATTAGGCACACGCTTATGTCAGGCTGCAGTTACATATAAATTTGTATGAAATTATTTGATTAGTTCTTGAGCTAGGGCTGCCACTTTTTTATATATATATATATACAAATAAAATAATAGGTTGGTACACTTTATCCCATGTCCCCCGTACCCCAGTCTCCCCTACATTAAGTCTTATATGTCATAGTAACCCGAGCCTGCTGCTCATAATCCCTCTTATTTCTATACAAATAAACATTTTATGCTTTAGAATGCACAATTTGAATCAACAAATATATATTTTAAAATAATATTTGTTTTAACCTTACATTTTTAAGAATTGAAAATATATTATAATCATTACGGGGATCAACCGAATGAAAAAATATACCACATAAATCTCATAATGAAAAATATGGATAAAAATATTAGCATTGCATAAACACACACGCAGACACTAGCAATAAATTACATGAAATGTAGAATGATATCACAGGTCTGAAACAAAGCATTTTACTACATTAGGCACCCTAGGAACAAAAACTCAGCTCAAATGAATGTTCACCCCTCTCCCTCTTTTTTATTGTAAAAGAATTTCTTTTTCTGTGTACAGGGCAAGTGCTCCTATTTTATTATTCCTTTTCTTGAATAAGTTACTGCACTATATTATCCAAAGAGTTAAAATTTCCATTCAAAGACAAGAGGAAAAAAAAAAAAAGAGAGAGAAAGAGGGGGGAGGGAGGGAGAGAGAGAGACGAAAACCTGAGTGTGATAATGATAGGCACAGGATACAGTATGCATACGTATCCCCCCCCCTTCCCCCCCCCCAAAAAAAAAAAAAAAAAAAAAAAAAGAGTACTATATCGATAGTGTTTACCACTTGTAGAAACATTTTCCATGGTTTTTACCACTATTAAGAAAAAGCCTTAAATTTTTCAGCTACTTCCCTCAAAAATGCATATTTAAGTAAAATATTCCCTTTGCAATACTCTTTATTTCGCTTTTAGAAGTAACATTTTCATGAAGTGTTGTTTGCAGGAACATTTTTATGTATTTCTAATTATTATTTTTAATTGAAAAAGGAATTTTTGGACACCTACTTCAAGACCCCTTGGGCCTTGGGCCATAGCCTAGTCAGCTCATGTGTTAATTAGACTTTAATAATCAATCCTTAATAATAATTTATAAATTTATTATACTTTTAAGCAATGCTACGTTCACTTCTTTAGTTTTAGATTTTCCCAAAGCTAATGCCCCACCAGTGGCCGAATGGTTCTGCGCTCAAAGCTAGAATTCGAGATGTACCGGGTTCTATCCAGGTCGCTCTCGTCCACCTTGTCGTACGGAGTTTTTCCATAATTTTCTTCGGAACTTGAATGAATACCAGCTAGAACTCCTTAGAAAGACCTTCACAGAAGGCATTCATTCCCCCTTATAGAGTCCTGCATCGGGTCGGGTTGACAGAATTTTTTCTCTAGCGGGTCGGGTTGACTGATCTTTTTTTCGTGCGGGTCGGGTTGACTGAATTTCTTTTCTTGCGGGTCGGGTTTGGTTTTCAACAAGTCGGGTCGACTTGAGAACACCTTTCAAAATATTTTTTACAATTATAAACATAAATTTATAGGCATGTTTACAACTATGTAACTAATTTAAACATTTTCCACATACTAGACATGTATCGGTTGGTTGGTTGATTGGAGGATTTAAGGCCAATTGACTCCAGATGTGTCCTAGGCCTAGAGGCGGAATGCCCTCCGATTGACTTTCTAATGGGTCCTAGCCGTATTTACGCGTGTTTCGGAGGAAACCACGGAAAACTCCGAACGGCTTGGTCGATGAGCACGACCTGGGATCGAACCCGACATCTCCCATCTACCAGCTTCGAGCGCAGAACCGCTCGGCCACTGGTGAGCAGACATGTACCGAAGCTCCCTATTCGTATCCGCGGATATCGCCAGAAAAATAGATCCGTATTTGTATCTGGATCTGTTTTCTTTTCTTCAACGGAACTAATATGTATCTTTTGTAGAAACTGTATGAAAATTAGAAAAGCATTATAAATCTTTCTCGACTGTTGTTAAGTAAACGACGGACCATATATATTAATAGAATTGTTTATTTTTATTTCTTGAGTTGGAGAAAGTTGACGCTTACCGGCCAACGTATTTTTCTCTACTGCCGAACCTTTACATTGCCTCACTAGAGGGCGTATCAAAAAGGGCTTACATGATGCCATAGGATATTTAGTAATTGTGGGAGGGAGAAATACTTAACAGTGTATATAAATTAAAGAAATACAAATACAGTATAACCTCGCATTTTCATTCTGGAAATGGAATAGATTTCGCAGTTTACGAGATTTTTTCTTTTTTACTTTCTTCTATATCCAGTAGAAGAAAATATTAGATTCGTAAAAATTTTCAACTTCCGGTTTTTGATGAATTTGCACGTTTTGAGAGCACCGAACACGATTTGACTATTTCTAGAAAATATCAGTCTGTGTCTGTATGTGTGTGACAAAAGTTTTGTGGCGACTGTATCTCTGGAACTACAGCACATAATTGCATATAAATTTATAAATAAATGCACCTTGACATAAAGTAGTACCTACCAACTTTCGGTGCGCATCGCTCAACAGATAGCGCTGCTATACAGTGGTGGCGTCAGAAATTCCCCGACGGGGGGGCCCCGGTTCCCCGACAGGGGGGCACTGTATGTAGAAACATTTTTACAGGCATATTTAACACCATGCACCTTCCTGTCAATGTCTATCCGCTATGTCAAATATACAATGGTATTTTTTTGTTTGTTTGTTTGTTTGTCCTTTTTTTTAAAGTGCTTCCGTATCGTACTGTTTTTAACACCAACTAAGATAAGAAAGCGGAGGGGGTTATAAGTTTGAAGCCTTTGTGTGTTTGAGGCACTGTAACATCCAAACGAATAGACCGTCTTTAATGCAATTTTCCCCTTATTAAAAAAAAAAATAATAATAATAAAATAAATAAAGGCTGATTTAATCGGGATGGTTCTTAGTAAAATTTAGTTTGATAGATTTTTTTTTTTTTTTTATTAATTAAAATGTAATTTTTCAGGTCACTTTGCATTAAGATTTTAAAATTTGCGTGCCAGCAGTATTCCTTTTTTCATATTATTCGGCTAAGACATGCGAGCTTGCAATCTTCCGAATTTAAATCATGTTAGATTATAAATCCCGTATTTTTTTTTTTTATTATTATTATTTTTTTTTTTTTCATTGGAGCTGAAAAACAAGTATTTTAAAAATCTTGAATTGTAAACCGATTTTGGCAAGAGTTAAAAATTGGTTAAAAATAATATGAGTTCACAGTCAAACTTTTTTCAATTCATTTCAAAATTACTGAGTTTTAAGATATTTTTAAAATATTTTAAAATGTTTTTTTTTTCATTTCAGGCCACTTTGCATTGACATTTTAAATTAATTTTACAAGCTGCCAACCTTTTAACTTCCAATTCATGTTAGATGATAAATCACATTATATCATTATCATTATTATTATCATATTATAGAAATATATTGTTTTTAACAAAAAAAGAAATTTTTAATTGGTTTTGTCAAAAATTAAAAATAATGATTATGATTTCACAGTAAAAAACTCCTAAATTCTGTTGAAAATTGGAGTTTTTAAAGACAAATTATATTTAATTAAATTCATCACCAGTGCCACATTCACATTTCATAATTTATAAGCTAGTGTTCTTCCAGCTGCTAAAAATTAGAGATTCTATGGAAAAATTAGAGTATTAAATTCAAGGTAGATTGTTTTTATAAAGTTAGGTTTTCACTTAATCGCCGTGTCATCTCGTCGATGTATCGAGCTATGCCCTACCCTCCTAAAATAATATATATGTAATATGTATATAAAAAAAGAAAGAAAAAGTAAATCATGCATATTAGAGCATGAGCATAGTTGTGAAAAAATAGAGTCAAAGACATCCAACAAATGTCAGATAAAACTTCCTTCTTAACATGGTATACATTTCATTTCTATCCAAGTATATGCATATTACGTTTCTCTTAAATGTTCAAATTTTACTTACAATATACTGATTTAAATATGCACTTAAGGTATAATTTTCTCATAATCATGCAACATCAATATTAAAATTACGTTATTTAACCTTCATAATGTTAAATATTTCATGAACAAATGCAGTAGACTTCCAGAAATCCGCATGTTGTAACCAATGTAACTATCAAACCGACAGTAAAATTTTTAATATGAAAAGGTTAAGATAGCACTGATATCAACAATGATTCATCAGAAATTGAATCTCACGAAACACAGAAAGTCAATTTTATGCAGATTACTTTCCGTTGATGATAAATTTTAAATGCATTAATGCTATAAACAAGAAATAATAATTGTTCATAAATAACAATAAGTAAATAAAATAAAAAACTATTTTTGCCTATATTTAAAAAAAAAGTAATAAAAGGTAATATACTTGTAATAGAAGCTTATATTGTGTCACATGTTGTGTAAAATTTTGTAACTTCTTACTGTATTAGATAAATTTTAATTTCTTAATTCAAGAAAAAATTAAATTAAATTTCATTATATGCATATTTTTTACTAAGTTGCTTATTCTCTTTAATTTTTTCTTTTCTTTTTTAATTATGTTAATTATTTTCCAAGCATACTTATTTGTATTTTTCCTCATTTTTTATGCATTGCAGTATCAAAATCTCGTTTCATAAATGCTAATTTTCACAAAATTCCAAAATACACATAATTTTTTTCCAATTTGTGTGGATTTCTGGGAATCTCCTGCATAAACATTAAATTTAAATTTAAAATTAAAAAAATAAAATCCATTTACATATTATTGTAACTGAATTCGGCTTTTGGGATAGGTTTTATCAAATATTGTTACTATTCTTTCTAAATCTAATTTCTTTGATTTTGCACTGTGAATCCCTAAAATCATCAAATTTTGCAACCTGCTTTCTGCACTGCAAGTTCTGAGGTAGTTTTCACTATTCTAACATTTATAAATTGAACAGACAGATGTTTCAGTCGTTGGCTGAATTATTTCATAAGTATTAATATATTTTATAGTTGGTTGGTTGGTTGGGTTTTAACGTTGCACAAGTGCTGCTCAATAGACAATTGGCGACGGTCTGGGACTCACCCTATCCTTAAGGATGGCCCGGAAACATGCCATCACAATTTTGATCTTCCACGGAGGGGATACTATTTTTTTTATGAAAAAAAAAAAAAATGCTGAATGAAAAATTTCAATATGACTTTTGAAGATAATAATAAAATATAAACATTCATGAGCGGCTGAATTGATAAAATAGAGCAATAATATTCTTTACTGTTTCCGAAATTTTTGATTTTCATACAAACAAGCATTAAAAATCGGTAAAAGTTGTATTGTTCCCCGATTGCCTTTTTTTTTTTCTTCCCTTTTGTTCCCTGACTCTCTAGCAAAAAGTAATTAAAAGTAAATTTTAAAAAGAGAAATTCATTTTTAATTTGTTGGTGATGCAGAGTGTCGTGATGTAAAATAAATATAACAATTTTAATTTCATATAATTATTAAAACGACTCTTAATTACACGGAAATATTTTAATGCTTTGAATTTGACAGATATTAAACAAATTATCGTTGTAAAATTTCACAAATAGTTAAAAGAATTTTCTCTTTAGAAATAGAATGCAAAAAACAAATCTTATTAAAAAGTCTCAATTATTTTACTTATTTCATTTCTCATTGTTAAAGCTGTCTTTAAATTCTAAAGCAAAAGCGACACATCAGCCGACATAGACACACAATATTTGAAAACAGTATCCTGAATAAGAATTAGTAGAATTAAAGAAAATGTGACTTAAATCAATATGCAAATTATATTTTCGTGATCTATTTGAATAAAATTTCTTTCTTTTTTTTCTTATTAAGGAGGGGGGGGGGGGTAATTAAGATTGTTTTTTCCGATGTACTTTTTAAAGAGATATCTATTCTTAAAAATTTCCAGGAAAGAAAAAAAAAATCATATGTGTGTGTGTGGTCTAGTTGCTGTTCACAGACAAAAAGGGAAATGGAAACACACGTATCCTACATGCTTTTTGTCCATTTCAAAGAGAGCTGGATAATAGGCAATAAAAAAGCGACTTCTTCACAGAAGCATCGCAAGTGTGATTTTAAAAGATAAGGAATAGATAAGGAATGGGTCAATTCTTGTAATAATACTCGCCGCTTTCTTTCCTGTTGTCCTTCCCACGAACTGACATAGAAGAGGAATACATAGTATATCAATGCTAGCAAAGTCATCGCAGTTGCATGCCATTAGTTTTTCTGGGGAAAAAAACTTCTCTAGAAAGAACTCCGAATGATGAAAAGGAAAAAAATATTTTGTTGCTGAACAAAGGGGAAAAAAAGGGTATTTTTTCCCCGACAGATTTTGAGAATCTGCCCCGATGGGGGGGCACGAACTCCCCGACGGAGGGGCCTGTGCCCCCCCGGCCCCCCTTCTGACGCCACCCCTGCTGCTATACAGTGATTTCCACAATTCAAGGGAATGTCATATCTCAGGAACTACTGCAGAGAATTGCATATAAATTTATATGTAGATGCACCTTGACATAGCCTAGTCCTTATCAACTTTTTATGTCAATTTCTCAAAAGTGGCGCTGCTATACAGAGATTTCCAAAGTTCAAGGAAAGGCTATATCTCAAGAACTACTGCACAGAATTTCATATACGTAGGTGCCCTTTAATATATATTAGCGCCTGTCAACATTTGGTGTAAACCGCTCAACAGGTGGCGCTGCTACACAGCGATTTCCACAATTACAAGGAAAGCTGTATCTCAGGTTCTATTGTGTATCATTAAACAAAACTTAATATGTAAAAAGACGATTATGAAACATTATGATGACTCAGTTTTAATGCTTGTTGGCCAATAGGTGGCGCTGTTATACTGCAAATTTCATCGATAACAGGATGGCTGTGTCTCAACTTCTATGCCATATAACTGTACGAACCATGATATGTGAGATAACCATTATAAAAACGCATTGTTTAAGAAATTATTTATAGACGATAAAACTGTCTCTCTTTGGATATTTAGTGTTAGATTTCCCTAAAATGAAAATTATTTGCATTCATCACGTTAAACTTTTTAATAATAGTTTTAATAAATTATTCGCACTGAGTGAATTTGACAGAAAAATATAGAAGAATGTCTTGTGGTGGCCACAACATATTAGTTTTTTTATAATTTACCAACTGTGTGACAATGAAAATTCACTTTATTTTATATCATGTTATATCATTTTATCTTGTTTTGCATGATTTTTAGATGAATAAGTAATGTTGATTTATTTTTCGGGTTTCGGGTCGGGTTCGGGTTAGATAAGTCGGGTTTCGGGTCGGGTTTGGGTCGCAAAAAATTATCTGTTGCGGGTTCGGGTCGGTTTTCGGGTTGATGAAAATTTTTTTGTCGGGTTCGGGTCGGGTTTCGGGTTGATGAAAATTTTTTTGTCGGGTTCGGGTTGATTTAAAATTCATCTGTCGGGTTCAACCCGACCCGCGCAGGACTCAACCCCCTTAGGTCCAATTTTCTAGAGCAGATAATTAGAATTAAACCGAAGGCGAATACCTCCTGTCCAGTGTTAATTCCCCTACCACCTCTAATTAAAATATATTAGTTAATATATCTTATGAGATACTGAATATTTACTTACCAAATAGCAGACAGGTAACTAATACAAAAAAGTATCCTTTTCTATTCAACAATATATACACTAATTTCAAATTCTTATTGAAAGAACCGCTTAGTCAACAAAACAGAAGCAGAGCATTTACTTTCCGCCTTTCCGGAACGGAATGGAATAAAAAAAATCTAATGTATGTTGTGCTGTGGGAATGTGCGCATCTCTAATCGTAAACCAAAACTTTTATGCGCAACGTCATTTAGTTTCGAAATTACGTAACACATTAAAACATTTCCTTTATCGGGCGAAAAACGTTGATGATCGCTTCTTCTTACCCCCCCCCCTCAATTTTAATCAAAATCAAAGTGGCTATTGCAACTGCATATGATAAATGTGTACTGAAGAAAGTGAATTTACTGCAAAGAACTTAGTTTACTGTCCACAATTTTTTCGTTATGATATTCTGATTTCTGCATGAAAATATTCTTAAAATATTATTATTTCTTGACTTTATAATTCAGACATTATATCTGAAATAGTACGTGTTCAATGGTTTCTCTTACTCATTTATAGTATAGAAAGAATTATTTCTGAGGCAAGTATTCGAAATTGAGCTTTTGATATCTTTTAACATTTTGAGGCCCTTTCAATCAGAAAAAATCTTTTAGTGGTTGATATGTGTGGTGTGTGAATCTATCTCTATATGTATGTATGTTACACTGTTCTACAAACTAATTAGCAGGAAATCCAAATTTGTTATTCTAACTATATATAATATGGGGACGTTACTTTAAACTTTTCATTGAAATCGAACAAATAATATAAACAAATCGCACAAAGACATACTTAAAATGAAAGTGAATATTTGAGTTAATTTTATGGAAAAGTTTCTGAGGAAAGTAAAAAAAAATAAAATGAAGTATTACGAAAATTATCAACATATTTCCTATATTAGAAGATATATTTGTAATATAAGTAGGAATATATTCAATTACGTCTACAGGCGAAAGTTTTGGTCGGTGCCTCTTTTCACATCGTTAGACTGTACTAAACAAAACGAAATTTGCATATTTTTCTTATATGCGCAAAAGAATTTTTCACATAGTAGTACAGTCAAACCACGTTAGCGTGAATCTCCAGGAGGATAAAGAATTTGTTCATGTTATCAGTAGTTCATGCTATCCGTAATTAATCTTCATATAACTAAACTAATGTTCATTTTGATGGGGATTATGGAAACAGTTCATGTCAAAAGTAATTCATGTTAACAGTGTTCAAGTTAACGAGGTTCAACTATATATGGTAAAAAAAATACTTATCCTTCGTGTAGAAAGCCGCGCAAAACATTTCTGATACGTTAATGGTTAATGCTGCAGTTACGAAAGGTTTTTACTGTATTTCAAATTCTGCCTTGCATTTTTTTTTACCTTTTTCTAAATGCACAAAAAGAAAGTGGTGGATTAGTGAAAAATTTTTATACCCTTGTTTTCGATAGATGTACTACATGTTTTGAGATGGCTGAAAACGCTTTGACTGTTCTTATTTTCTTTTTATAAGAATGAATTGAGGAAAATTTTAAACTTCTGATTTTCGATGAATTTGCCCGTTTTCAAATGTCCTGAAAACAATTTGACCATTTTTAGAAAATGTCTGTCTGTTTGTCTGCGTGTGTGTGTATCATTAATTTGTGGTTGCTGTATCTCATGAACCAATGACTGAAATTTAACCAAACTTTCTATTTAATTGAGCCTTGACCTAAACTGGTGCTGATAACGTTTTGGGATCAATCACTCAACAGGTGGCACTGGCAGTATTGGGTAAAATTTCGTAGTGATGCACATAATGAGAAATATTTTTAACAAATAAATGTAAAATGAATATGAATTACTCACAATAGTTCCTTCCTAGTAGTAACCTAAGAAATATAATCTGGTGTGTCACTCACAAGACTTTTTTTTACCCTGCATTTCAATACTACAGAGGTAGATTGCAGATTAAATCGTAAGATCAATAAGGTAATAAAGATGAATCTACTTAATATATAATATAGTATATATTAATAAGCAACCATGAAATTTGTGGTACACTTTTAACATATTAATTCAGGGAGTAGAGGATTGAAAGTGACTTTAATCGAAAGGTAGGATTGGCCAGATTTGTAGAATACAAATATTATTTTCTTATGATGTCAAGAGGGTATTTAAAAATACTTTTATATTTTAGGCACTTTTTCAATTTATACACATACATTTGTATTAAAAAATTCCTAAAGAAGAAAGTTGTTAAATCTGGCAATTACTTAAAATTCAAATAAAACCATGGATACAGTAATTTGTATAGATGTAGCATTCTATAAACTTATTCGTACTATACAATAATACGTGTTCGGCTCTCGATGACAAATGCTTCGTCGCACAGTGGGGCATTTTCGCCATTTTGCCGGCCCAAAACCCATTTTTCGAAATGCAGCTAAAAAAACAAAGATGTAAGTAATTATGTGGGTAAGTCATTGTGGAATCACGGACCAGGTGTAATTTTTTTCGACCAGCCGGTTAAAGAGTACAATGTCAATTTAAAGTTGCTTGTAATAAAAAGTTGAACATGTCATACTTTCAGCGTCAATTTTGTAACGGCTTTTTTCAGTGTGATTTTTTTTTTTTTTTTTCTATCAAAAGCTTAACTGAAATAATATGACTATTGATAATTGAAGAACAGATAAGTATGTTAATATCCCCCATGAAAATGATTATAATAATTTTATTTACAGACATGATAAGGTGACATGAAATGTACCATCTTTATAAAAAAATTTTGTTTATTTTAGCATTCTGTAAATTATTAGTTGTAATGCATTACAAAGCTTTGTCATTTGTTTAACATCAGTTGAAAAATCAAGATGTATACAAATACGTTTGAAGTCATTACCTGCTAGTAACTGCTATTATAGCAGAGCTCCACAAAAGTGCAAATCTACGTGTTGCAAAAAATGACAATCTTTTCATTTTCCTTCCTTTCAAAAATTATTCTAAAATAGCAAATCTCCAAATAATTACGTAACAAATATCAATCAAATGTCCCCTTTGTAGAACACCTTTAGTGTGGGACACCCTTGGAAACCTCAAACATTTTTGCCATTTTGGCAATCAAATGAAATAGCTATCGCACTTGTATAAGTAAAGACCTTGGCGAGAAACGTCCGAGCAATTTCGAAACAAAATTTTAAATTTCGCCAAGGGTGTCCCTTACTAAACTAAAGCTGTGCAAGCATAAAGTGAGAGTTCGTAAAGTTAGTAATATTATGGTGTGGCACCCACACGACTTTCTCTTGCCGAGAATTTCAGTAATATAAAGATAAATTGCAGATTAAGAAGCAAGATAACAAGTATATTTTATAAAAACCTGCGTTAGAAGCAAAATAGGTTTAGTAAAAAATTTATGTCTTATATAGTTCTATGTGAGGGGGGCTACCGACTCTTCCCCCTCAACCTCCGTTTCAATACTGTATCTGTAATTAGGTAGAATTCAAGGTGGTTATTGCGTACAAAATTTTAAACAACGAATGCAGAATAGAATGTTCTTAAAATTTATAAAGAAGAATACTTGACTCATTGTTACATTTAAAACACAATTTTTAATTTCACGGACACATTACGATGATACACAACACACAAAAGAAATAACTATTTACAAAAGAAATGACACTGATAAGTTTTTAACATGTTTGGCAAATCGGCTAGAGAGCCAACTGCTACATATTTACACACCGCCATGCCACACTTCTAACTAAAACAAAAGTTACAGTTATCTTTTTTGAGTGAGTCACGTGACATAGTTCGATGGTAGGGGGAGAATTCACAAATAGTATTGCGCAATACTCGGAGCTCTGAAAAGTTGTTTTTAACAGTCAATGTTAAAGAAGAAAAGGATAAATCTGATGGATCAGTTTTTTTTTCCTTTACAGACTTCCCCTCAAGCTGTGTACATCGTCCTCGGTACACAGCTTGCTTTTCTGGGGGGTTGCTTCCTGGTGGGCACAGCAGGGCGTTTGGGCAACTGTTCTCGTTGTTGACCACCTTTCCTACTAGTTGAGGTCGTAGTACTCGTCGGTCGACCTCTCCTTTGGATCGGACGAACAGGAGTAGTGTCCTGACCTGTATATGGTTGCAGAGCGGATACATGGTAATTCCCTATGGGAGTAAAAGGATTATCTATAGTACTTAATGTATACGAAACTGGTGATCTCTGTGATAAAATTGTATAAGGGCCATCGCGCCTCGGCATGAATTTGGAAGTTCGGTTTTTACTAGAGTCACTAATGGGGTGGGTATTAACCCATACCTTGTCACCTTGCTTGAAAGAAGGAGCCTTTTTAAATTTTCTGTCTGCATAGCGTTTATGCTGGTCTTGTCTTTCCTCAATTCGATCTCGTACTTGTCTCGTGAAATTGGCAAATTTCTTCAAGTACGGTGTTATTTCGGGAACGAAATTATCATTATGAACAACACTCCGGAAATCATGCGCAATATCATCGGTAGTGCGTAGCTCTCGTCCAAACATGAGATATGCAGCTGTCTGGCCGGTTGAATCACATTTTGCTGTGTTAAGGGCAAATCTAATTATTGGTAGCTTCTCACTCCAGGTAGTATGATCATTCCCAACCAACATGGCCAGACGGGGTTTTAGATCTCTGTTCTTCCTTTCCACAGGGTTTGCCTGTGGATGATAAACCGGAGTTAGGGTTTGTGCGATTCCCAGGATGTAACAAACTTGTTGCATTACAGCACTTACGAACTGCGGCCCGTTGTCGCTTATTACCCTTCTAGGCAAACCATACCTAAGGAACACTTCCTCTATTAGAGTGATCGCACACTCTTTAGCAGTTGCGGAAGTTAATGCAAATAGTTCCACCCATTTGGTGGCACAATCTTCTATGATGAAGATCCATTTCTTTTCATTGCTTTTAGGTAAAGGGCCGAATAAATCAATTGAAAGGGATTCAAATCGTTGATTATAGATCGGTGTTTGTAATAAGCCAGATGGTTTCTGGTTACTAGGTTTATAACGACAACAATCGGGACAATTCTTGATATATTCTGTAATATATCTTCGCATACCAGTCCAGTAGTACCGCTTTGCGATTCTATCGAATGTTCCTTCAATTCCGTAATGTCCAGCTGAGGGTGCATCATGATGCTCTTTTAACACTCTTTCTCGCTCTTGAACCGGGACTACTAATTGCGCTTCTTCTGATTCTGTTTCGGGAGAATATCTATATAAAACGCCTTGATTCATCAAGTAACCACGACTACTCCAATTAGCGAAATCTTCATTCTTATCGATACTTTCCAAAGACTCGATAATTTTCTTTATATCTTCATCTTTTAATTGTTCTTCTCGTATTTCTCTTGGACTTCGCGGAGGGATATCTATTGAAATTGAACAAATTTCACATTTACCTTCTTCGTGTGGACAGAAAGGTCTGGACAACATATCAGCAACTACATTAGCCTTACCAGGCACGTATTCTATCTTCAGGTTGAAGGATTGTACCTGTAGTGCCCATCGCGCGAGGCGACCTGTTGGGGACTTTAAGTTCATTAACCATCTAAGAGGTTGATGGTCGGTTGCTACAGTGACTTCTTGACCGTCAATATATGCCCGAAACTTGTCCAAAGCCCATACGATGGCTAAGGCCTCTCTTTCAGTCGTGGAGTAGTTTCTTTCGGCCTTTGTGAGTAATCTACTTGCATACTCAATCGGATGTTCTTCTGCTCCAGTGCCTTGTAACAAAACTGCACCAAGGGCATAGTTACTAGCGTCTGTTCTTAATATATATGGTTTAGTTGGATCATTTTGACTGAGAATGGGTGGACTCATTAGAAGATGTTTTAGGGTTTTGAAAGATGTTTCTTGTTCTTTTCCCCAAACCCAAACAGTGTTTTTCTTCGTCAAATTAGTCAAAGGCCTAGCAACTTCAGAGAATTTTGGGATAAACCTTCTATACCATGAGCAAGTTTGCAGGAAGGACTGCAGTTGCTTTACATTCTTTGGAGCCGGTATTTCTTGAATTGCAGCAATTTTATCAGGATCAGCTTCAAGTCCTTTACTAGTAATGTAATGTCCCAGATACTTTACACGGTTACAAGCGAAATTGCATTTTTCACGGTTAGCGTGCAATTTAAATTCTCGTAATTTCTTAAAAACTGCACTCAAATTATCTAAATGTTCATTGAAAGTTTCGGACAAGATGATAATATCATCTAAATAAGAAAGGACTAATATGTTCTTTAAGGAATTTCTAAAATTATCAATCATACGTTGAAATGTTGATGGGGCATTCTTGAGCCCGAAAGGCATTTTCCGGTATCGGAAAGTTCCAAAGGGACAAATAAACGCAGTTTTGTCACGGTCCGCAGGATTTACTTCAATTTGGTGGTACCCATTCCTTAAGTCAATGGTTGACATAAAAGGGGTATGTTTAGCTTCGTGAAGAAGATCATCAATTCTGGGTAATGGGTATTTATCAGTCTTTGTAATAGAATTTAGTTTTCTATAATCTACGCAAAGTCGTACTTGACCATTAGGCTTAGGTACTAATACCACCGGTGAAGCATAAGGAGATTCACATTCTTCTATTGTTCCGCTAGCTAACAATTCATCTAGCTCTTTCTTCAACATCTCTTTCTTTACTGGGGACATGCGGTACGGCGGTACTGCGACAGGAGGACTACTTCCAGTGTCAATATAGTGTTGAATTTTATTAGTCGGTTCTTCCCCTGGTTCAAAGATATCTTCATATTCATTCAATAAATTATTCAGTTCTGACCTTTGTTCATCAGAAAGATGGGCTCCTTCATTTTCTTTTAACATAAGCTCGTTAACTTCAGCAGAATATACTGGATTTTCAGACGGCCTGAAATCATCTTCACTGAAATCAAATTTCTGCTTTGGATTATCATGGTAATACCATATATTATTTCGAATATCCAAAACGATTCCAGCAGTACGCAAAAAATCATTTCCCAACAATGTTCTGTTATTCTTTGCAGTAGGTAACGCAAACAAAGTTATTCGGAAAGATCGTCCTTCAATTTGTACATCTACTTCGGCTGAATGGATTTCAGTTTCTTTTTGGAGACCATCAGCTAACGTTACATTCATACAAGTTTTCTCAAATTCTACACCTCGTTTTGTCAAGAGGTGATATAATGTTTCACCAGCTATAGTGTGACTGGCTCCAGTGTCAGCACACACTATTCCATTTATTCCATTAATTTTTACTCTTATAAGTGTCGACTGAGGTTCTTCGATAGATAATGACTGAAGGTGAATAGTTTTGAACTCAGCTGAACTTTTTCTAGAAGAGGGGGAACAGGCGGAGCACTTAGCCTTAATAACACCTGGTTTGCCACAACCATAGCAACTAACACGTGGTCGATCTTCATTTTTCGTATAATCTCTCGATGACGCAGTTTTAGGATTTTGGGGGTGATTTCTTGAATTTTGGGAAGTATTTCGATGTGGGAATTTAGGGGATTCCTTTCTAACATTTTTATTTCTTACTAGTCTAAGTTCTTCATATGAATCTAGTTTATCGGCAAGTTCAAGAGGATTGTTCCACTCGCTCCAGTGGTCCCAAAAAATGCTCTTTGTATTCGGGAGGAGCTTTCTTTTTTATTTGATCTGCCAGTATTAAATCTTTTAACTCTTCCAACGATGAAACTTTAGATTCTTTAAGCCACCCATCAAAATAGTTTTGCAAATCAAAATAAAAATCTCGCCATGTACTTTCTGGACATTTACGGTGTTGGGCAAAAAGTTGTCGAAACTTCTCAGCACTTAATTTAAAACGTTTTAAGAGAATTTCCTTAACATTATCATAATTCTGAGCATCATCAACTGATTCTTTTGCAATTAGTTTGGCGACATCAGTTGGCAAAAGACCTACAAGATATATGACCCACTTTGGTTTTGGTACCTTCAAAAATGTTAATTGTTTTTCAAATAAATCTAAATATAAGGTTATATCAGCTGTTTTCGGATCGAAATTTGGGATTAATTTGCTTATTTCTAATTTTGGCATGCTTGTGTCTACGGAAGAAAGGGCCATGGTAGGTAATACTGCATCAGGAGCAGTACTAGCTTGTCCCTGTAATTTGGTTTTCTCTAGTTCAAATAACCTTTCATATTCTTTTTCTTTCAGCGCAAAATCTTCTTTTTCTTTCCTATCCCGTATGATGCGATTCAAACATTCTTTTGTAAATTCAGCATCATAATCTGGACTTTCCACTATAGCATTTCTAATGTCTAAAAGTTTTAAATTTTCATCTATTTTTATATCTAATTCGCCCGCTAATTCAATTAGATCTGTTTTTTTTTCCTCTAGCCATATAAGACATGATTAAACTGAATTTTAATAATTTAAAATATATCTAAAAATGTGCAGTACGCGAATGTATATAGCCCAAAATATTTTATATAAATCACAGAGATCACAAAAATATATATATATATTATTGTTATATGTTAAACAACTTAAATTAACCAATTTATTCAATAAATAAATTCAAGAACTAAAGTAATAAAGAACATATAAAGGAAATAATAACTCTTTTAACCCCTATTTTCAAATAATTATTTCAAAGTAAATAGAAATACTCTTCCTGAAACCTTTCTGAGTAATTGAAAATACAAGATATTTCAAATTGATGTACAGATTCCACCAAAATTTTATTTTTAATGCAAATGATAAAAATATAATTATCAATTCAACAAAACAAACAAGATGTCTATTTAATATATCTTTATTATAAACAAATCTGTGTAAAATTCGTTTTATTCAACAACAACAAAAAATTGTTTATTCATTCTTTCATTATTATTATTATGTATTATGAGTTGCTTATTATTTTATAATTCGTAAATGTGTTCAAGAGAAAATAATATTTATTCTATATTCATTTATCAGAAATAAATCTGTTCAATAAGATCAAAATATTTATACAACAACCTTTATTTAATCTTTTAAAGTGTCATAATTAATCATAAAGTAAACAAAACTTTTTCTTTTCGCTTTTACTGAAAGCGATTACGCAATAATAATGAAAGTTCACTTGTTTATTTTTCCTTGCAAAATGCAATGGCGCCGAAAAACAGAAATGTTGTTCTTAATTTATTCTAAGCAACTCGATGCTATAATTTACTTAATTTATTCTTCTATATTAGAATTATATTAGAATATATTTTATTAAATATCATTACACCATTATTTCAACTTATTTCTTAAGAAATAGCATTCTACATTCATGTTAAAAAATCAAAATTCTTAATATATCAATAAATATGAATCAAAATAACTTCCAAGGACTAAAGGAAACTGGTATGCAAATATAATAAGATCTGGGCGATCTAAAATTCGTTAAGATCAGGATGATCGACTGTTAAACATATCTAGAATTAAGATTCTAAGAAATATGTATTTATTGATTAGGATAATCAATATTTTCAAGTGTTAACTTATTAACACACTCTGTGCACTGTCCAAATTCCTTTAGCTCCTGTTCAAACAATCATCAAATAAATATTAAAATTTACTTATCTGTAATTATTTTCCATTCTTTAGCCGCCGACATCACATCGGTCATTCGGCCCAACGTTGGGATGCCAATTTTAAACAACGAATGCAGAATAGAATGTTCTTAAAATTTATAAAGAAGAATACTTGACTCATTGTTACATTTAAAACACAATTTTTAATTTCACGGACACATTACGATGATACACAACACACAAAAGAAATAACTATTTACAAAAGAAATGAAACTGATAAGTTTTTAACATGTTTGGCAAATCGGCTAGAGAGCCAACTGCTACATATTTACACACCGCCATGCCACACTTCTAACTAAAACAAAAGTTACAGTTCTCTTTTTTGAGTGAGTCACGTGACATAGTTCGATGGTAGGGGGAGAATTCACAAATAGTATTGCGCAATACTCGGAGCTCTGAAAAGTTGTTTTTAACAGTCAATGTTAAAGAAGAAAAGGATAAATCTGATGGATCAGTTTTTTTTTCCTTTACACATTCAAGATTATTAGAAAAAAAAAAAAAAAAATCAGCAGCATGACTCTGTCAAACTTATTAATCTGGACCAAACTTTTCAAGTAGCTACCTCATAAGGAATTCAAAATACAACATTTAAATTGCCTGTTTTGTTATTTATTTGTTTTATTTCAATTTTAAAATTTATTTGCTTTTAAGTCACGCTTATTACAGACGTTAAAAACTTGACTTTAGTATTCAAGGAATGTTAAAACGCATAAGAGTGCAAAAGAATGAGCTCTGAAAATTTATTTTAAAATAATACTTTATTTACCGTATGAGTATAAGGAATTAATTATCATGCCTGAGCAGTTTTTTTGGACATAGTAAAATATAGCAAAGCACTTCTCTCAATTACATTTTTTAAAAAAGAATGTTTTCCCTTAATTATTGGTAGCCCTGTATATTTTCTATAAATTATGTACACACCACACTATGCGCTTAGATATAATTTTATATTAATAACATACAGTACGACTTTAACATGCTCTACAGCAATTTTCATGTATAATCTCGCTGTAGTACATTTATTTTGGGTAGTCCTGTATATGAAAGGTGAATGATTTTCCTCCCATTTTCTACAGAAAACATGCTGTTATACACATAATATATATATATATATATATATATATATATATATATATATGTTCATTTCATTTTGTTTACTATAGTTTTTAAACTATATAAGTTTTAAAAGCCTATAGTTTTTAAACTGAACCTACTAAAAATTTCACTCTCAGACGTATTAAAATTGAATTTTCTTAACATGGACCTTTGCTTGATCTTAATGAAAAGTTTGGTGTAGCATTCCTATATAACATAATACATACTTTGGATTTTCTGATACTTTTTTTTTTTTTTTTGATGCATGGCGATGGCAGACCAATCAATTTTTTTTTTTTTTTTTTTTTTTTTTTTTTTTTTTTGGGGGGGGGGGGGGGCAGACCCTGATTTTTTTTATTCAGGAGACCTCAAAACAAGTAAATATAATAAAAACTAAAACTTAATTTTGGAAATTCGACCGAAAAAAAGCACTTCCTCTACCTTATGTATGGGTGAGAGAAAATAAAAATTCAATATAATGAAATTTGATATCGATTCAAAAACTTTTAAAGGCTCTTAAATAAAAATAAAAATAAATAAATAAAAAGTAAAAACACTGTTAGTTTCAAAATTTTGTAAAAGAATTTCATGTGACATAACAAATTTTAATGACTGATTTGCACTAGGTGATAATACGCTGTTGTTAGTCTCTTAAATACAATCCCAAACACAGAAATAATCTAACATTTTATTGTTAAAGTTATCGCTTTGTGTTACAATGATTATGATAGTCCCTGTATATACAAAGAAGAAATACACTTTCATAAGAAAACTACTGTAAAGTACTATATGAAAAACTAATAAGTGAGAAGCTTTTCACCAATTTTGCAGAGAAATATTTTTGACTGGCTAAATCAGTCAAATGCCCTACTGTGGGTCGTTTTAATGAGAGAAAAATTCACGTAATTTTATCCATATAAGTATTTGATTCCTAAACATATTTTTTAAAAAGTGAACTTGAAAATATTTACTTGATTTTGGGCAGAAAAAAGAACTCTACTTATTATGAGAAAGTCCCAAGTAATATTCAGACGTTCGGTTATATATTTTATGCAAATTAGAACATTGCTTTGTTTTAATACAAAAATTGTACCAAATATTTTTAAACACTTTAAATAGTATTGCATAGTTCAGAATGAATATAACAGGAAGGCAGAAGTACGTATTTATTCATGTTTAATTTTAACATAAGAAAGCATTTTTTTTTTTTTTTTTTTTTTTAATTCTGAGCACAGTTAAAACAAACTAATATTTTCTCTTCTTACTGGGTGCCAAAGATTTTATCAAAATTTCGTTAGCAGCTATTGGATTTTGAACTATAAACGACTGCCAATCAACGGTTATAATAATTTCTTGAAAGTTTCTTCCAAAAAACTCAACAGTGGAATCAATGAGCTCCTTTTCGGTGTGTTGAAGAGCCAAGGTTAGAGTCTCACAAAAAGTATCCAATGATAAGTTCTTTTTCATGAATTCTAAACAAAGGGACCGGAGGTCTTGTACGTCATACTTATCAGCAATAGTAAAAAGACCAAAGACGTTAATCCTTGAGAGATTGTCTACCTTTCCACAGTAAAGGAAATGAAGAAATTCTGAAAAGCAGTTTGGATCACAGTCCTTAATCTCGATAGTTCCAGTGGCTTTCTCTTTCATCTCATTTCTAAATGTAGCAGCTAAAACAGAAGATCGAGCCACCAAGATGATCTTATGTGCTTTGAATTCTTGTCCTTTTACTTTGATAACGACGTCACAGTACTCCTGTTCGAGAAACAACTTTTCCAAGTCTCGAAGCGTGTTATTCATAGGTATTTCAAATGGATGCGATGGTATGCACTCATAATCTACAATAATAACAATAATAACAATAATAAGAATAAGATTAACGTAAATCATACAAAAGTCATTTACAAACAAAAGGTTCGAAATTCATTCCACAAAAATGAATTTCGAACTAATGAATTTTCTTAATTTTCGAATAATGGATTATACACTATAGAAATTAATAATTTTAAGGTCATGTCAAGTTTTCAGAGTATTTCATAGTGAACATACATATACCATACCTGCCAACCTGCAAGAATTCCAAGGAGTAAAACAGCACACAAACAAAAAAATTTGCAGACCCCCCCCCCTAGTTTTTTTTTTTTTTTTTTTTCGTTAAAAGTAAAAAAAAATCGATAACTTTGTTTTAAATTATCACAGATTTATAGTTCAACCATTCGTTTTAAAGGTATTGATGAGACCTTTTGAAAGATACCCATCTTGAAATGATGCCCCCACATGCACAAAACTTTTTTCCTAGTTAACTACTACTATTATCAATGAAACCTTTCGAAAGATACCCATCTTGAAAATTTACTCCCCCCCCAGGGGGGGGGCAACCAATGCCCCCACATGCACAAAATATTTTCCTAGTTAACTACTACTATTATCAATAATTCATATTAATTTTACAATCACAAGTTTAAAATAACTCGCATTATGCACATTTATACGAAATTTTGTCCTATACTGCCATGTTAAAAGTTTGCATAAAATGCAATCACAGTGCCACCTGTTCAGCGATTGATCCCCAAATCTATTCAGCACCAGTTTATGTCAGGGTGCAACTAAATACCAAGTTTGGTTAAATTTCATTCATTGGTTCATGAGATACAGCGTCCACAAAAAAGTGATAGACAGGCAGATATTTTCTAAAAACTATCAATTCATGTTCTGGACATCCCAAAACGTGTAAATCCATCAAAAAACGGACGTCGAATATTTTCCTGAATCCAATACTTTCTCTATATTACATATAGAAGAAAGTAAAAATCGGTAGAAAAATGTTGAAATAGTAGAAAAAGAGTAAAAATGGTGATCTAGGAGTAAAAGTGTAAAAAATCTCAAAAAAGAGTAAATTTTACTCCCGGGGAGTAAAACTTGGCAGCTATGATATACCAGTTGCGAGTGACATCTTAGAGTAGTAGTAGTTGTTTACTATTTCTGCAGTTGTGGATAACTTGTGTTTTATTGCACAAGAAAAAATTATAAAAATAGATCTAACAGAGAATTTAAGTAATTTTTGTTTGTTATCAGTAATTCAAAACAGTTTTGTTACAGATAAATTCAATGCACATAATTCGTGTCCGCACATTGTTACTTTCTTCTATATACATGTAGGATTTTATTTACCATTTCTCAACTGATGCCGTTGCGTCTAATGATAATCAGATGCAATGGAACGAAAGTGAACAAGTTTCTAGTTCAAGCAGCTGGGTTTTAGTCACCAACAAGCAGGCTGGTTGCGCTGAATAATGATGTTCAGGCATGGGGTTACTTTCAGTACCAGATCTACAATTTTAAAAAATCTGATGTGGGCACCACATAACTTCCTTATACACCTATTGGAATATATATGTATATTGTTAAGAAAAAAAATGACTTTTTGTGAGAAGTAATTGATTCGTAAATAAACAGGCGTCTCGAGTGGAGTTACTCCAGATTTTTTTTTCTATTGCATTATCATTTCATTTTCAATAAATACAATAAATTAAAAAAAAGAAAAAAAAAATATTTCGTGTTCAAATAAATGAATGAATGAATTAAATAAAAAATAAATAGCATAATAGCCGTTGTTAAGATAAGCATGCAATTAAAATGAAATAATAAAAAAAAAAAAAAAAAAAAGAAACATTGAAGCCAACACTTAAAATCGAAAGAAAAAAATAATTAAAAAAAAAAAAAATGAAATTCGAAAAAATCTCGACAAGATGCACACCAAAAGGGTCCCAGGTACCCATCTGCCAAGTTTTCTAGCTCTCCGATCAGTAGTGTTAGCACCAGAGCGCAGACAGACACACAGACACAGACATATACTTCCCTTTATTTATATACATAAAGATTTTTTTTTTCTTTTCGCTATACTCACGCGAATTTTCTAACCCTGCATATTTCTATACTAGACAGATTGCAGATTGAGAGGTACGACGACAATTACTGTATACATACCTACGTTAAAAACAGTTCAAACTTGGTTTAGGAACAGTTTTATTTGGCATAAAATTGTATGTGAGGGGGTCTATCTCCCTCTCAAATTCCAATTTAGATATACTACTTATATTTATATAGAATGCAAGGCTGTTGTTAAATGTAAAAGTTTATTCCAAATTATTTACACAAATTTCATTCGCATGAAAACTTTGTAAGGTCGAGACTATAGAACGTCTCCACAGTCCGTTTGAATTTCAGCTGAATCCAGCAATGTAAGGTGGGGACGGTCAAATCGCTTCGTCCCCAGTAACTCGGCGAAAGTTGAGGTCGAGTGAGATTTATGTCGGCATCGTGCTGCAGTGAAATAATTAGGATCTGAGTGTTTGGTGAATGGGGAAGTGATTGTAAGTTTTAATTGAAATGAAAGAAAACTAAGTTGTTGAAGGTAGTATAAATTGGAGATTGTTTTGATAGTGGGAGTGTGGATTGGAGTGGTTAGCGGTAATGGAATGGTGATGAGTTGGTAGCTGATAAGTGTGCAGTGATGGTAGAGAGGTGTAATATTGTGGCGTAAATTACAGTAGGAGTCCGTCGTGATCGGGAATCCACTCGACACTCTGAAGTGAGAAAAGTTAGTAGTAGTAAGGAGCAGTCGCCAAAAAGATCAGCATTGGTGAGATAAAACAACTTCTTATTTTATATCTTACTTAAAGTTAGTTCCTGAAGTCATTTATTTAATTAGAGTTAGCTCAACGCCCTCCTATATATTGAACGCTAAATAAAATTTGTTATTCATTTGTTAACTTTGTCTCGAGCTCTCCTCATTACGTTATTAAGTTAATCTAAGTTAATCTTTAGGATTTAAGAACTACAATAGAGAATATGGAGACCAATAATTCTCTACAACTTATTAATCTTGATTAAACTTTTCAAGTAGCAACTTCATACGAACTTCAAAAAATAACATTTGGATTTCCTGCAACTATTTATTTTTAAGTTACGCTACACAAAGACGAATCGTTAAAAACTTGATTTTAGTATTTGGAGCACCTTTGCAACTGTACAAAAGATTCAGCGCTGAAAACTTAACTTAAAGAAATAAAAAAATAAAATAAAACAAGATAAAAAAAAAAAAATTCTGTCAGTGACAGAATTTAATTTAGCACGACAGGACTATTTATGGGCGTGGCCATGATGCACTGTGACATGTCTCGAAATTCCACCATAATCGGTAAATCAATGAAAGAATTTTTAAGTCCGAAATTAAAGTGGGTGGGGTCAAGCCATTCCATAAAATACATTGTAATATCTCTAATATTGAGAAAATGACTTGGAAATTTTGCAAGTCAAAAGTATAGGTGGACGTGGTCAAAGTGGGCGTGGCTTATAAGCGCTATAATATTATTTGGGGCTTATACGCCATACCCCTCAGACCCTCCATGGTGACAGAGTAAGAAATTTAATGGTAAAATTGGATACAGGCAGGCATTTTGGCATTTTCGAAGTGAAACACTATAAATTGGTAACGACGCAATGAATGAAGTCCTGTCGTACAGTCCTGTCGTCAAGTGATTGAATGAAGTCCTGTCGTACTAATTTTTTTCTTTATATATATATATATATATATTTAAAATTCTTCATCAACTATTCAAAAGACATTACCATTAAGAACAGATAGCCATCTATGTAGAAGCCATTAATTATCAATACATATCCAGAAGAAATAGATATCAAATATTTTGAAGCCATAGTCAATGTATATTAAAAGAACTTCGCCATCAAATATTCAGAAGCCATATGCGATATGTACTTTGAAGATATAAATAAAGAAATATTTAGAAATGATCATCAGTATACATTCGGAAAATATAGCCAACAAATATTCAGAATCCATCCAATTTATGAATATTAATGGTCGCGTATACCAAGATCGGCAATTGATTTCTACATGACTTTTAAAAATAGAAAAGACTTTTAAAAATATAAAAGTTCTTTCGGATTTCTCAAAATATTTTAAAATAGAGAAAGAAATTAAATGGTAAAATTGGATATTGGCAGGCTTTTTGGCATTTTCGAAGTGGAACACTATAAATCGGTACTGAAAAAAAAAAAAAAAAAAAAAGAAAAGAAAAAGACATGTTAATTATAATTAATATTTGGAAACATGAGCCAAAAATTAAAAAAAAGAATATTCAAAAATCTGTGCTTTTTATTCAAATAATGGAATATGAGAAAATAAATGTATCGTTAAATTATTATTTATGAAAATTTGCTTCGGTATGAATTCCACAAACTTCTAGATGTAGAAAAAACTACTATATTTAATCACTTTCACTGGAAATTAAAATCTCGAAAATCGTAAGTAAGATTAAAATGAAAAAACGAATTTACAATGGTATTTTAAAAACAGCAACTACAACTTTGCCATTCAAAAATACGGGGCGAAATAGCGTACTGTTAGTAAAATCATATTCCCACCACTAAAAACGTGTCAGTTCAAATTGTGTCTATAAATATTGACTTGCGCGAAGTAGTACAGATGTATAAGTTGCTAACGACGCAAAATAGTAGATTGAAAGAAATAGTCCTATCGTACTAATAATAATACTCTTTTATCTTTAAGTAGCCCTGTAAATGAATAGTAAACACACAACATTGTCAACTGAAATTTAGTCCTATTTGAAAAACACATAATACAATTTGAAATTCATTCTCAGCAATTTGCTAGTGTACCCCCAACATATCCAAATGCTTTTGGGTAGCCCTGTAAACAAATGATCAATAATTCTCATATTCTACACAAAACATGTCTTTATTCATATAAAGTATATATGCTCATTTCATTTTCTTTATTGCAGTTCATAGATGTTAAACTGTAACTGCTAGAAATTTTGTTCATAAACGTAATGCATTTGAATTCTCTTGGATGTCCCTGTGCACAAATAATTTGCTTGATCTCAATGAAAAGTTTAGTGCAGCATTTCTATATGATATACGTTTAGAATACCGTGTTTAAACTTCCTGCTCCTATTTGTTCTTGAAATTGACTGATAACAGACACTGAAACAGACGCACACACAGGCAAAAATTTAAAAATTTGTTTTTTGGGTTCAAAGGACCTAGAAACGTGTAAACATAGTAAAAACTAAAATTCTAAATTTACTTCAAAAACAATGCTTTTTCTGTGATGTATATGGGTAAGAGAAAATAAAAACGTTTTTTTTTTGTTTTTTTTCTATTTAGAAAATATTTTACAGTATCATACGGAGACTCTAAAATCTTCTATGTCAATAATATAGCTCATCTAGATCATTAAAATCACGAAACCTTCTAAATTAATGTGTTCAGCGAAAT
The DNA here is from genome assembly GCA_963930645.1 of Salticus scenicus. Taxonomy (NCBI): domain Eukaryota; kingdom Metazoa; phylum Arthropoda; class Arachnida; order Araneae; family Salticidae; genus Salticus; species Salticus scenicus. Next base: position 48,513,715 of record OZ005662.1, on the reverse strand, counting down.
TGTTATACTCTATTTCCTTTAGGCAGTCGCCTCAAGGCCACGCTCAGTTGAACTGTGATTTCACTTCCCTCATCCGTTGCTAGGTTACTGAAGAAACAACGACATCTCACTGGACGGAATTAAGCATGTGATCTCAGTCACATGATCTCCCTCTCCGCATTCTGTGGCCTTGAAGTGACTCTGCTGTGGATATAGACTATAACCCTTCGAGATATTTCGAGTTTCCAGACTTTTTCCTCTTGCATTGGGGAGGCCAAAGAGATCCGATTTTTAGGTTCGAAAAAAGTTCCATAACCTTGAAATATTTTCTGCGGAAAAGAAATTCTGTGGGGAAAAAGTATGATTTTCGTTTAACATTATTGATCATGTATAATGGGAGGGACCATCTTATGTAATATTTTAAACTAAACCCTACATAACAATAATCATATTTTAAACTAATCCCTACAACTTACATAACGATACCCCAGGGCCGGCGCCAGGGGTGAGGCAACTGAGGCAGCCGCCTCAGGCGCAATGATGCTAGGGGCGGCATTTGACGCATTTACATTGAACATAGAATTCATTATGAGAAAAAAAAAACTATTTCGTGGTTTATATAGATTATGAAACATTTTCGAAAATTCCACCCTAAAACAAAACTTTCTCTACCATATATATGGGTAAGAGAAAGTAACTGCCGAAACGTCAGTGTAGGCCCTCTGTTGAGACTCAAAACGGTTTTGGGTTGTGTCTATTTTTTTTTCTGTCTGTCAGTGTGTTTGTCGCGCGTTAGCGGCCGCAAAAAATCAGCGATTGACTTGAAATTTGGTACCATGATCCCCACGAAATTAGCTGTATACTTTTGGGTGTGAATTCAATTTGTAGTTCGTGTACAGGGTCACGCCAAAGTTCTTTTTATCATTACGGCCTATGGGAAGAATTTGTATGTTGCGCGATAGCAGCCGCAAAAATCACGCTATTGACTTCCAATTTGGTACACATCTTCATGAGCCCAATGGAATTAGCTGTACTGTTTTAGGTGTGTATTACATTTGTAGTTCGTGTACAGGGACACGCCAAAGATTTTCTTATCATTACGGCCTATGGGAAGAATCTGTATGTACCGCGATAGCCACCGCGAAAATCAAGCTATTGGACTTCCAATTTTTGCCGAAACGTCAGTGGAGGCCCTCTGTTGAGACTCAAAAAGATTTTGGGTTCCGTCTATCTGTCTCTCGTGCGATAGCGGCCACAAAAATCAAGCTATTGACTTAAAATTTGATACACATATTCATGATCCCCACAAAATTAGCTGTATAGTTTTGGGTGTGCATTCCGTTTGTAGTTCGTGTACAGGGACACACCAAAGATTTTCTTATCATTATGGCCTATGGGAAGAATTTGTATGTACCGCGATAGCGGCCGCAAAAGTCACGCTATTGACTTGCAATTTGGTACACACATTCATGATCCACACAGAATTTTTGCTGTATAGTTTTGGGTGTGTATTCTATTTGTAATTCGTGTACAGGGACACACAAATTTTTTTCTTATCATTACGGCCTATGGGCAGAATTTGTATGTACCGCAATAGCGGCCGCAAAAATTCTCCGATTGACTTGCAAATTGACATACACATTCAGGCTCGGAATAGAAATGGCTATATAATTTTTTATGTCTATACTTTTTAAGGATTGTGTACAGGAACCCGCCAAAATACTTAACATTACGGCGTATGGGGTGAATTTCATTTAAACGCATTTTAACATCATTACTTAGCAATCAAGAAAATTAAACTAGCGTACATGATACAGATGCTTAAACTTATGTTGTTTGATGAAAATATGTGCTCTTAAGCTTTCTAATTAATGTACAGGATCTTACAAAAGTGTTCTGACAATGTCACGTAGTCATCCAAACGATGTTAAATTTGGAACAATTATTAATTTTAAACGCAAAATAAGCTGAATAGTTTTTACTGGTGTATACAATGTTTATGGTTCGTTTACAGAGACACACAAAAGAATTTCGTAACATTATAGCTTATGGACAAATTTTTAGTTAAGCGCGCACTTTAATGCGTTTATGCTGCATTGAACTTACTAGAATTAACATACATTTTAAAGATGCTTAAAATCATGTTTACCCTCAAAAAAAGGGTATGTATAGACTAAATAATTTATGGAACCACACAAAATAATTCCGAGTAAGTACTGTAATTATCCAAATGATGTCAAATTAGTTTGAAAAATTAATGAGTTATAATTAATTAGGTGTATTCTTATTATTGGCGTTTATAATAACTGTGGCTACTTTTCCGGGATACATAAAAGAATTTCGTATTATTACGTTCTATAGTCGGTATTTCTTAAAAGTGTATTTTAACATGGTTACACCCCATTAAACAAAATGAAATTTTATTAGAATTTTAAAAGCATGTTTTTCTGTTGTAACTTGTTAGCATAGAATTGGTAATTAGTTTACAGGGTTACGCAAAATACAATGTATTAAAATCACACAATAAACTGATTGGGAAGAAAATAATATTTATTGAAATTTATTTTTCCGCCTGAGTGAAAAGAATGCCTGGACCGGGAGTCGAACCCCAGATCTTTGACTTACAAGGTCAAGGCTCTACCAATTGAGCTATCGAGGCCGACAACCGGTGGGCATTACTCACTCAGACAAACTTTAGGCAGAAACATCTAGTCTATCATGTAGATAGCTCGACAGAAATAAGCCGCAGGTAAAGGAAAACACCATTAAACAATGGGAGAAAGAAATACAATATATTAAAATCACACAATCAACTGATTGGGAAGAAAATCATATTCATTGAAATTTATTTTGCCGACTGAGTTAAAATAATGCCTGGACTGGAAGTCAAACACCAGATCTTTGACTTTCAAGCTCAAGGCTGTACCAATTGAGCTATCCAGGCCGACAACCGGTGAGCATTACTCACTCAGACAACCTTTAGGCAGAAACATCTGGTCTATCATGTAGATAGCTCGGCAGAAATAAGCCGCAGGTAAAGGAAAACACCATTAAACAATGGAAGAAATAAATACAATATATTAAAATCACACAATCAACTGATTGGGAAGAAAATCATATTCATTGAAATTTATTTTGCCGACTGAGTTAAAATAATGCGTGGACCGGGAGTCAAACACCAGATCTTTGACTTTCAAGGTCGAGGCTGTACCAATTGAGCTATCCAGGCCGACAACCGGTGGACATTACTCACTCAGACAACCTTTAGGCAGAAACATCTGGTCTATCATGTAGATAGCTCGACAGAAATAAGCCGCAGGTAAAGGAAAACACCATTAAACAATGGAAGAAATAAATAAAATATATTACAATCACACAATCAACTGATTGGGAAGAAAATCATATTTGTTGAAATTTATTTTTCCGACTGAGTGAAAATAATACCTGGACCGATAGTCGAAGCCCAGATCTTTGACTTATAAGGTGAAGGCTCTACCAATTGAGCTATCCAGGCCGACAACCGGTGGGCATTACTCACTCACACAACCTTTAGGCAGAAACATCTGATTTTACCAGATGTTTCTGCCTAGAGGTTGTCTGAGTGAGTAATGCCCACCGGTTGTCGGCCTGGATAGCTCAATTGGTAGAGCCTTGACCTTGTAAGTGAATGATCTGGGGTTCGACTATCGGTCCAGGTATTATTTTCACTCAGTAGGAAAAATAAATTTCAATAAATATTACGCAAAATATTTCCGATATGCTATGTTTTTTTTTTTTTTTTTTGAATGAAATTTGGTACTTATGAAATTTGGTATCTATGAATTTCAGGGAAATAATACAAGACCGTCATTTATTAAGAATACATATATATGACATACAGATAGGTATACAAAGAGAGATACAGCTGGGGGTTGATGGGGGCTGACGCCCCCTCGGGAATATATCTGATTATGGTAACAAGTCGATCGAATCAATATATACTATTATATAAGAAGGAATAAATAAAAATGACCTATTGAATAATGTCTGATGCAAATAGGACGTTGAGGCTCCTGATCTGCAGATCCACTAGTTACCGAAACGTCAGCGTCTGTTGAGACTCAAAACGGCTTTGGGTTCCGTCTGTTTTTCTGTCTGTGTGTTTGTCGCGCGGTAGCGGCCGCACAAATCCCGCTATTTACTTGAAATTTGGTACACATGTTCCTGATCCTCACGAAACTAGCTGTATAGTTTTGGGTGTGCATTCCATTTGTAGTTCATGAACAGGGACACGCCAAAGTTTTTCTTATCATTACGGCCTATGGGACGAATGTACCGCGACAGCGGCTGCAAAAATCACGCTATTGACTTGCAATTTGCTACACATGTTCATGAGTCCAACGGAATTAGCTGTATAGTTTTGGGTGTATATTCGATTTGTAGTTCGTGTACAGGGACACTGCAAAGTTTTTCTTATCATTACGGCCTATGGGAATAATTTGTACGAACTGCGATAGCGACCGCAAAAATCCTCCGATTGACTTGTAAATTAGTACATACGTTCAGGCTCTGTATAGAAATAGCTGTATAATTTTTTATATGTATATTGTTTATGAATTGTGTACAGGGACACGCCAAAATTCTTATCATTACGGCATATAGGATAAATTTTGTTTAAACACATTTTAACATTATTACTTTGCAATCAACAAAGGGAAATTAGCGTGCATAGTATGATGTTTAAAGTTATGTTTTTTTTTTTTTTTTTTGCAGAAAATATGTGCTGTTAGGCTTCCTAATTAATGTACAGGACCTTACAAAACTGTTCTAACAATGTCACTTAATCATCCAAATTATGTCAAATTTCGAACAATTATTCATGAAAAACGTAGAATAAGCTGAATAGTTTTTACTGGTGGATACAATGTTTATGGTTCGTTTACAGAGACACACAAAAAAATTTCGTGAGATTAGAGCCTATGGACAAATTTAAGCGCGCAGTTTAATGCGTTTGTTCTGCATTGAACATAAGATTTAACATACATTATAAAGATGCTTAAAATGATGTCTACTCTTAAAAAGTGTATGTATAGATTAATAATTTATGGGACCACACAAAATTATTGAGAGGACGTACTGCTATCATCCAAATGATGTCAAATTAATTTGAAAAATTAATGAGTTATGATTAATTAAGTGTATTCTTATTATTGGCGTTTATAATAACTGTGGCTCCTTTTCCGGACTACATAAAAGAATTTTGTACTATTACGGTCTATTGTCGGTATTTATTAAAGGTGTATTTTAACATGGTTACACCCCATTAAATATAATGAAATTTTATTAGAATTTTAAAAGCATGTTTTTCTGTTAAAAAAACTGTGGGCAATGAATTGGTATTTAGTTTACAGGATTACGCAAAATATTTCCGATATGCTATGTAATCTTTTTGCATTAAATTTGGTACAAATATTTATGAATTTCAGGAAAATAATACAAGACAGTCGGTTATGAAGAATACATATATATGATATGCAGATAGGTTTTTAAAGAGGGATACAGTGTTGTGGGTGGGTGAGGGGGGCGGCAGCCCTCTGAAGAATGTATCTGATTATGGTAACAAGTCGATCGAATCAATATATACTATTATATAGTAAGAAATAAATAAAAATGACCTGTTGAATGATGTCTGATGCAAATAGGATCTGCAGATCCACTAGTTAAAGTTAGCATGTGTATTTTCTTATGCTAATAAACATTTGCGTAGTGATGACGTTATATGGGCGGCAGATAAATGCTTGCCTCAGGCGGCAAAATACCTAGCGCCGGCCCTGCGATACCCCCCTTCCAACGTTGCAATATAAAAAATGTTTTTAAGGAAGTGTTTTCCACTTGATTCTATGAAACAAGTATGTTTTCCAATCTGATTTTTTTATATCGCCTTGATCTGACAGATTATTTAAAGTCACATAATTTTTTTAAAGCAATTTGTTCAGCAAAATTGCTTTCCCTTCAAGATATTTTTTTTTTTTTTTTTTTTTACTTTTTCTTACCCTATATACGGCAGAAAAAGTATTGTTTTTTGGTCAGATTTTCGAAAGTGAGTTTTTGTTATATTTACACGTTTTGAGAGGCCCTGAATACGAAAATCATGCTTCTAGCGGTTGGTCTCTCTGTGTGTGTGTATATCTGTCTGTGTCTCAGTCTGTTACCAGCATATCTCAAGAACAAATAGCAGCAGAAATACCACACTTGGTATTCTAAATGTGTATAATATAGGGATACTTTTCGTTGAGATCAAGCAAATGGTTCGTGTACAGGGACACTCAAGAGAATTCAAATACATTACGTCTATGGAGGAAATTGCTGGTAAGTAGAGTTTAACATCTATAGACTGCACTAAACTAAATGAAACGAATATGTATTTTGTATATGCGTAAAAACATGTTTCATGTAGAATATCGGGAGGAAATCAATCACTGTTCTTTTACAGAGCTACACAGAACTAGATTACAGTGGAACACTGGCTTGAAAATTTACGAAAGTGTATTTTAGGTTGTTTTGTATGTTATTATAGGATTATACAGGATTATATTTATTATACATAGGATTATATTTATGTGCCCCATGTGGTATGTACATAACCTTCAGAAGACATACAAGGATGCCAGTATTTAAGCCATAACATTTTTTTTTTTTTCTTTTTTTTGTAAGAGGAAGTTGTTTAGTATAATATTTTACCATGTCCAGGAAAGCTGCTCAGGAATTGTAATTAATTTCTTATAGCCATATGGTAAACAATGTATTTTTTTAAGCTAAATATTCATCACTTGGTTTTTTTGTATATTTACACATTTTAATGCTTCCTGAATACCAAAGTCAAATTTTTAACGTTTGATCTTTATCTGTGTCTCTTAGAGTAAATTAAAAACAAATAATCTCAGTTGATCCAAATGTTGTATTTTGAAGTTAACACGTTTTTTACTAGGAAAGTTATCAAGATTGATAAGTTTCAAGGAATGTTGCGTGTGCAAATTTTCTCAATAGTTTTAAACGAACATTTGAATTTAATAACAGTTCTATATAAATGTAGGTACAATAATGAAACCGGCGTGGAGTGGGGCAGTAACCTCGCTCACTCAGAATTATTTATCAAATACAGTTCCGAGGCCTAATTTGAATTGTTTTAACGTAGTTTATATAACAGTACTCGTTATGTTACCCCTTAATCTACAATCTGTATTTATGGTATTAAATTTCAGGGTAAGAGAAAGTCGTGTCAGTGGCACACTAGATTACTTCCAGACTTTTCCGGAGTTTACAGATTTTTAAAAGAAAAATACGGTCTTCAAATGGCAAAATGCGGAAAAGCAAAAAAGCAATAAAACTTTTAAAACAGTTTCTTTTTGCTCACCACATTTCATAATATATATATATATATATATAATTTTATATAATAATAATAGAGGGCGCTCAGTAAAATTCTTAAACGCATATTAAAACTAGCTGGCATAGGTGGACTCTGCTCAGTTCCCCATCAGATTTATATTCTCATAAATTTGTATAGCGAGACATATTATAATCATCTTAAGAGAAATGATTCTGACCAAAACTTGACACAGTGATGGAATGCAATCCCCGCCTAAAAGGCTATCCACCGTTCACTTCGATATATTTATCTTATTCTAATCTATTAATTTATTTTATCAGGGTCAATTCCGTTGTTTAGTTTTCATGCTACTATTTCCAATGCAATAATCCTCAAAATTCCTATTTATATGAAAAATTTTCAATTTCGCTATGTTGATAAAATCTTAAATTACGAATAACTTACGAAATTTTCTTATTAGAATATTTATAGTCAATCATGTTCAAACAAGTATCATAAATGTTATTTTGAAGTTGTCTGATATATTTATGATCCTCACAATGGACTTTTATGCTCAAATTTGCCCTATTCTGCCATGTTAAGTAAATCGTAAATTCCAAATAACTTACGATTTTTTTAAATTGGAAAAATTATAGTCAATGATATTCATGCCAGTATGCTAAATAATATTTCAAAAGTGGTTTGACATCTTTACGCTGAAAATATCCCTCAAAATTGACGTTTATGTGAAATTTTGCCCTATTCTGCTATGTTAAGAAATTCGTAAATTCCAAATAACTTGCGAAACTTTCAAAGTAGCATGTTTATAGTTAATGATGTTCATTCCGAATTAAAAACTCATATTTTAAAACTATCTTGACATCTTTACGTTAAAAATTTTTTACTTAATGGACGTTTAAGTGAAATTTCGTCCTATTCTCTCATGTTAAGAAAATCGTAAATTTCTAATAACTTATGAAGCTTTTTAATTCGAATATTGCAAATGAATAGGGTTCTTGCCAGTGTCGACTCACTAACGGACTAACAAACTAACAGACACCCTACAGACGGACACCATACAAATTCTGTCATTTTCGGATTCCTCACATCTGAAAACGTGTAAAAAAGTAAAAAAAACGAGGTCGAAAATTTTCACGATTACTTAAGTTCCCCATACCTATAGTATGGTGGGGAACTAATAATGTATTGAATTTTAATTCCAGATAAATTAATAAAATTTGAATGCATTAATTGTATAGCATCTTCCCCTAATTGCTTCATACTCATTGACTAAATATTTTAATTAGTAAAATAATCTTAATAACAATTTCGTATTTATTATTAATAGTTAACAGTTTTAATTTCTACAGAACAAAACATAATAATAAAAAAATAAATAAGTAAAAAATAAAACTATAAACCAAGTATTCAATATTTAAATTATACTCAGAATTCATCACAGATTAATTAACATCAATCCATTAATTTCTCAAAAACATAATTAATATAAATATAATCATCTTACAAATCAGAAAATAACACAAATTTTAAAGAAATTTCACAGTTTAGTCTAAAAATATTTGAAGACACAACTCTAAATAATCAGGAACAATTGAGCCAAGACCCGTTGGCTTTGTGGTCAGAGTACACAACTACGAACCCGAAGGGTGTGAGTTCGATCCACACCGATAGGAAGTTAAACTTTATACATATAAAATTTTATACGGATTTCACAAAATATTTTAAGATGTAAGACATATTAAATGGTAAAATTGGATACTGGAAGGCATTTTCAAAGTGGAACACTATAAATTAGTAACGTCGCAAAATGGCAGTTAGAAAGAAATTGTCCTGTCGTACTAGTGCTTCCCTCAAAAAAGCAGATGAAATTTGTTACAGGAAAGCCAAGACCGGTTGGCTCTGTGGTCATAGTACACAACTACGAACCCGAAAATTGTGAGTTCGATTCTCCCCGATGGGAAGTGAAAAAAACATATATATAAGTGCCTTTACGGATTTCACAAAATATTTTACTCACTCCAAAAAGCAAATGAAATTTGTTACAGGAAATATTCAGCCAAGACCGTTGGTTCTGTGGTCAGAGTACACAACTACGGACCCGAAGGTTGTGAGTTTTACTCTCACCGATGGGAAGTGAAACACACACACACACATATATATATATATAAGAGTTTTTACGATTCCACAAAATATTTTGATAGAGTAAGAAATTAAATGGTTAAAATTGGATATTGGCAGGCCTTTTTGAAGTAGAACACTATAAGTTGGTAACGACGCTAAATGGCAGATTGAAAGAAATAGTCCTGTCGTACTAAAAAAAGGGGGGTCATTTAAAATAGTCTGGAGTGATATTCGCATTTTTTTTTTTTTCTTAACCAGCCTTTAAATGCTATGAAACAAATTAAATTAAAGAGAAAGATAATAAGTATTGTATATAGATTAGATACACTACTTCAAAAACAGTTCAAAATAATTTTATAAACAGTATTATATAGCATATATTCGTGTGTGGGAGGAAGGAGGGTGTTACTGAATCTCGCATTTGTTTTATAGTAGATACTTTTCGCGAGAGATAATAGTGTGAAAAAAATCTGGTTACCTTTTGACAGAAAAAGAGTTTGTGTCATGTGAAGCCTTTAGTGTATTGGAGTTTTCACCTATGATATCTCATCTGGTAGATTAATTCAAACTAGAGATTGACATTATTGCACATAATAAGATAAATAATACTGTTATTACATAAGAACCTATTATCACTGTAATATACAACTGAAAAGATACTATTAAATAAAGAACGATTCCATCTTATCGCTCTGCTCGAAAAAATAACTAATATGATGTGGACAAGACTTTCTTCTATATGATTTAAAATAAAATTTATTTATGAATTTTATGTAAAATCATATACAAATTATTTTTTAAATTTTTAAATTATTTTCCATGATAAATGCAGATGTTTTAATTTGACAGAATCATCAAGTGATGAGAGAAAGTCAATTTTTTGCCAATGTCAGAAGAAATACAACTCCCCCTTCCAAGTTTTTTCCATTAAACATTGAAATAAAATCGATAAATTTGTTTTAAATTATCACAGATCTATGGTTCAACCATTCGTTTTAAATATATTGACGAGATCTTCCGAAAGATATCCATACCTAAAATTTACTCCCCCGGGGGGTACTTCCCCCCCAGGTAGGTAGTGGTGCTCCCGCATACACAAACCTTTTTCTCTAATCTACTAATACTATTATCAGTAATTCATATAAATTTCAGAACCACACGTTAAAAATAACTCTCATTAGGTACATTTAAACGAAATTTTATCCTATATGCTGCCATGTTAAAAATTTAGGAAAAATGGGATAACAGCGCCGTCTGTTCAGCGATGGATCCCATATGTATTCAGCTTTGCTGAATATATGTGGGATATACAATCCATATGTGTGGGATATGTGTGGATATACAATCCATATATATTCAGCACAATCCAACTAAGTACTACTTTTGAAATAAGTAATGGCTTTGATTATTTCAGATCTTTCTAATATTTTATGCAAAGTATTATTCTAAACTGAATATTGTTGTGTGTTAGTTTAATTTAATATTAGTGTAGTCTATTCCCGTGACATTTAACGTCGAAGATACCTTAATACCACCCTTTAACGAAATACTATTGTCACGATGTTAATGAAATAATGCAGTCATCATGAGTTAGATTAGGAGTGATTATTTGATGTTGATTATTTCGTCATGGGAAGGGGGAATGGAATTACACTGGCTAGGTTTTTATTCATTCTGCGTATTGAAAACAGATAGTTTCGGAATATGATGGAAAATGTTTACAAAGAATGTGTGGCAAGGGAGCGGAGAGATGAAGAGTGTTTGTTTATATTTGAAATTGCTTATAGCAGCTGGAATTGAAAATGCGTAATTGCATAATGCATACTGGTTGTGTTGGTGAGCATTTTTTATTGTGATTTTATCAAAAATAATTTGATAAGAAAATTGAATATTTATTTATTTATTTTTGTTTGTTTTTCAGCTTCCCTTTTCTTTTTTTATTTTTTCTCGATATTATTTTTAATGATTTAAAATGAGAAAAGGTGTTAAGAATAGTTAGATATGGTCGTATGTTAAAATTAAGTGCTTGATAAAATAAGTCAGTTTTTGTAATTTTTGTAAGCAAAATTTATATTTTAAAGCAAGTATTTTTAATTTTTTCTTCCGAAAATTAAAAGAGACAATTACTCGGTAGTTTAAAACTTGGGATATCTCAAAGATGTTTTTTAAAAATTTGTTATTAATATTTATTTATTTCTTAATTATATGAGTTTTTTTTTTTTTTTTTTTTTTTTTTTCAGAAAATGGCTCTCGCATACGTATTACTTGACATTATTTGAAATATTCTGTTTTCGTGTTTAAATGGAAGCACTTAATTTAACAGAATCTTACGCTTGCTCACTTGGGACGAACGTTTGTGTAAAATTTTAAAACTTTGACTCTACCTCTATATCATATCAGCGATTTTTTTTTTCTTTGCAGAAGTTCTAGTGTTAAATAAAATGAAGATTATTCTTCGAAAGCATTGGGACTCAAAAACATAATCTGCATCCACTATGCAGAACACATGTATATATTGTAATCCCGAAAGAATTAGAAAGAAATTAGACTCCATTTATAAACTAAATAGTAATAGGTTATAAAAATAATATGTTATCAGAACCAATTACGAAAGGTATCAATGTAAAAAATGACAGTTATCTGCTGCAAGAAACTCTCTGTGAAGTTCAAACAATGTAATTTTGCAGCAGATAACTGTTATTTTTTTACATGCGGTAGTACACTGTAAAAAACTAACTATTATCAGCTGCAAGAAACTCTCTTTGATTGAAGAAAATAATTATTTTCTCCAATCACAGAGAGTTTCTTGCAGCTGGTAATAGTTATTTTTTTACAGTATGTATGGAACAAAGTAATCTGTTACTGAAAAGTAACTGTTTATCCCATCTCTAATTCAAAGCACAAAATGAAAACGAATTTGTTTTCATTTTCCCACATTTTCAGTTTTACAGACGAACATAAAAATCGGGGCCCTAGGCAGTGTTGCCAGACTTGGGGAGTTTTCTATTCAGTAGTCATCAATAATTTTGATAAGAGATATTCGATATACATGATAGACGATTAGACTTCGAAGGAATTAGGCAAACGTTAAATCTAAAATTTAAATATTTATAATTTATATATATATATAGATAGATAGATAATTATTTCAATCAAAAATAGTTGTTATATATATATATATATATATTTTTTTTTTTTCTCTTAGAAAGTTCGTCTTAAGATGTTTTCATATACGTACTTTTTGAAGTTGATGGAGATGCCGTTGAATCCTGCTCAGGTATTGCCTTCGCTGATTCTGAAAAGGAAATATATATTTACAAAATGCTTTCAATAAAGCCATTCATTTAAATGATAAGCAACACGTTGCTCATATAATAGATAAGTTCGAGGAATTTAAAAAATAGTTCAAAAAGGTCCGCTGGGTGGCGCTTTAAAAAACGTAAATTATAACAAATTAATATGGAATCCATAAACGATGTTAATATTTACTGTTCAGTGTTTATTCATTGTGGGTCTTTCACACTGTCAAAATTACGCTTCTCAAAAAGAAACACAATATTCTCATTTTGGGGGAAATTCATTTCTCGTAAAGCTCCTAGCAGGAACTGGGCCGCGGTATCCCGGTCGGTAGAGTGTAAACACCGTAATGTACAATAATGGTGGCTGGTGCACGTAAAATATGTCGTGGCCTCAGTGCCCTCCATGATTTTATCCACATTACACTTCTGGAGATCACAGAAGTGGAGGAGCCAGAACCTACGTGGAGGATAACAGTTATGCTTATTTATAACAGTTATGCTTATTACAATGTATAATTTTTATAGTATAACAACTTTTTCTTTTTTTTTTTCTTAATTATGTAGTTTCTTTAGAAAGATTTTTATTTATTTATTATTTATTTATTTATAGTATTTATCTGAAAAAGAGTAGTATATAGCAGAAAGGATTAAACTTATTATGTTTAATTAAATTTTACTTATTTTTATTTATATAATTCCTTTTAAAAGAAAATCTACTTTTTCTTTTCTTTATTATATTGGTCGGGATCATATGGTAATATAGTGTAAAAAGCAAGGGTAAGAAAAAAAAAAAAAAGCATGTTTCAAAAACTAAAATATTTAATAGATGTTGAGATACAGTCATCTTTAAAATAGTACTTCTTAAATATTAATAGCAGATGCATCTGTCGTCGATAAATGCCCAGATTGAAGTGCCCGGGAAAGACCTTTCTGTGAGCAGTGAGAACCTGGACCTGATGCAGTGCGGGCGGAAAAAGGGTTGCCGTAGGCAGCGGATACCCGAAGCGAAGTTTAGAGCGATTTCAATGTAACTTTGTTTTAAATTTATAATGTGATATGAAAAATGAATAGTGATTCAATTCTTTTGAAAACTCATTTAAATATAGTGATCAGCGAAGCCTGAATAGCCTTCTAGTAATAAACTAAAATAACTGTATGGGACACCTAATATATCATTAAATAGCTCTTTTTTTTTTTTTTTTTTTTTTTTACTGTATTAAAAAATTGTTTTTCTTACTATTACCATTGCTATTTAAAGTGATTTTTAGGTACACATTTTGATTATCATTTTTACTTTTCGAACATACATATGGAAGGAAAGTATTGTAATCATGTCAAAAATTCAACATTGGAATTTTGGTGTTTCTATATGTTTTGAGGTCCCCTGAGTTCAGCTTTGCTATTTTCACGATGATGTATGTGTGTGTGAATGAACAGGATAGCGCCTAAACGCTTTGTTCAAATAAGCTGAAATTTGGCACGTTTGTTGTATGTCACCATAGCACGAACCCTATTGATTTTGGTGAATCTAGCACTTATAGTTTTTTTTTTTTTTTTACAGGAACACAAAGAAAAATTTTTGATCATTATGGTCTGTGGGGCCAAATTTGTCACAGTGCGATAACGTCTAACCGCTTTATTCTTCTGGGTTAAAAATTTATACGCGTTATAAATCTCTTTCGTACGAAGTGTATAGAGTTTGAAGAATCAAGCCCTTCGACGCAACGAAAAATTCTATATCATTAAGGACTATGGGCTAAAATTATATGAATTGCAATAGCGTAAAATTAAACAATGGGGAAAAATACGCAAACCCCTATTATATTTTTCACTTTTGCTTATATAACAACTTTTCTTACTCAAATTTATTTCCACAAACGTTCATTACTTAATGCTCAGAAAGCCGAATGGAGTAACCCCAGATTTTTTTACGTTACCATTTTAATTAATTGGAAAACGAGATCTTGATATTACAATAGAATCGATTCTGTAGCCCGTATTTACGCGAGTTCCTGAAAAAAATATTTTGAAATATTTATGTTATTCACGTTCAGTGTAGCTTTAATTATATATACGAGGGTTGTAAATTAAATAGTGGCAACTTAACCTTGAAACTCGCAGAAGGGCAGGCATGCGCAAATAGGATATAGGAGCGGTGATGTGGCGCTGTTGTCGATGTGTAGAGTGCAAAAAACAGTTGATCTGCTAAGAAGGGTAGTTGTGTGGCCTTAAAGTGAAGAGTTTCGTTTCCATCGCTCTAAAGCATGTTTTTAAAAGGTGATCAGCGGTCGTGGATTAAAATCGAAGTTGCCCGTGGCAAAAATGCAACAGAATGCTATCGAGGATTAGTGGAAGCCTGTAGCACAATTGCTTTACCGTATAGGACAGTAGCACGATGGGTTCAAGCATTTCGTTCGGGTCGGAATGAGACTGAGGATTTGCAACAACAAACATGCTTTAGAGCGATGGAAACGAAACTCCTCACTTTAACGCCACACAACAACTACCCTTCTTAGCAGATCGACTGTTTTTTGCACTCTACACATCGACAACAGCGCCACCTCACCGCCCCCATATCCTATTTCCGCATGCCCGCCCTTCTGCGAGTTTCAAGGTTAAGTTGCCACTATTTAATTTACAACCCTTGTATATTTATTTATTTATTTTTAATGGGGTATATAATATTACTAATTTTCTGTAGGGCTTCACAAAAGAATTCAGGTACATTATGGTGTATGACCTGTACTTCTTTAAATCATAAAATATTATCTTTAAAACTGCATAAAATATAACCAAATTCACATACATTATTCTGATGCACAAAAGCACGTTTTTGATAGAAAGGGTATAATTAGTGTTAATGGCTGGCTTGCAGAGGCACACAAAAATATTCATATATATTATGAGAAATAATTTGAAAACATGGGGTACGCAAAAAAGGAATTATGATATTTTTTAATAAATAAAATTTTTATTGCACTATACGGTGCATGTGTAAAACAATATACAGGACTTCACACAAACAACTTTCTCTTTATGACTTTTTTTTTTTTTTTCAAATAAAGCTTTAAAAATTATGAATTTTTTTTTCACTAAATTTAAAAACAAAATATTTTTTAAGCCGTTACCATGAAAGTATAATATATTCAAAGATAAATACCGAAACAAGTAAAAGGATTTGGAAGTGTTTTATAATCTACGAAAATCGCAAGATGTTTCTTCGTTTTTAGTAATGTAATGTCGAAAACTGTTTTTGACTCATATTTTATCACAGATATGCAGCTGCATTGTGCTAATCACAATACACGGAGATCCACTGAAACACACGCACACAAATGGAAAAAAAAAAAAAAAATCTGTTTTCTATTTCGAATAAAAGAAGTTTAATTTTTTTATGGAGTTTAACTTTAGCAATTGGATATTATAACAGGAAAAAACTACTACGTCAGAAACGCCAAAGAAAAATTATTGACGTGCATACAGCTGTTTCGGTAGCCTAAAGCGTACCGTCTTCAGTGCAAAAAGACTGCAGTGCAAAAAAACTGCAAAGTTCTTTTTGCACTGAAGACGGTAGTACGCTTTAGGCTACCGAAACAGCTGTATGCATCTCAATAATTTTTCTTTGGCGTTTCTGACGTAGTAGTTTTTTCCTGTTTTAATATTCCAACGCCAAGTCTCCTGCTATTAATTGGATATTATATTGATACATCCGTTATTTAAGAAAAAGCTCACCTGCGTCATAGGTAATACGTTTGAAGCAAGACTCTCTCGTACAAACTACGGTCAGGACTCCATCAGGAACCAGCGTGGACTTCTTTTCTATAAGCTCGGATCTCTTCAAAAACTGAGAAAATCCCCTTCCATTTTCCCCTGTAAACACATATGAACATTGACCCTTGCAGTATTTCTTTCCGTCGACTGTTTTTAGGCTTAAAGTCCATGTCATACTTTTGGGTGAGCCGGATGACTTTCGACGAAAATAAACACTAAGATATCCAACTGAGTTGTTCCGTGAATCACCATTCGGACAAATACTCAATAACCAATATTCTCCATCAATTAAAAAGTTAGGACTGAAATAGACTTTTCTTCTTTTTTCGAAAAGAGAAAAAAAGTCGTCTATTCTCCACTCGAAATTAAATTCCGTTGTTTCAGTCTCTTCTACTTGCACTTTTCCGATGGTACTCATGTCTGGAACTTATTTTGTAATTTGTATGAATTTCACTTATTGCCCTTCAATTGTTACTTTATTTAATTTTTTCAGTAGAACACCTGAAAAAAAAAAGGAAATGTATTTGTAATTACATTTAATAATTTTTTATACATATTTTATACTCGTATGTTCAAAATCTATGCGATTCCATAATAAAAAGAAAGGCGAACAGAAAAAGTAATTCAATGTTGTTTCTTCAAAGTGTTGTTCAAAAATCTTCAACAAGACAAAATTTGAAACTCATAAATGTTATATCAATTTCACCACCTAATTAAAATTTTAATTTACCAGAAGCCAAATTATTATTAAAACCAAATTAATATTGTACCACAGTGAAACTAAAATCATTCAAAGAAAGGTTTCCAAATAAAAGTCATGGTTCAAGATCCAATTTTTATACTTCCACAGGCAGTACAGTTTCAGTATAGGATTCCCACGATGCCTTTTAATTTTTTATCGCCTTGTTGGCGATGGCTTTTTATTAATTCTGGTACTTTTTTTTTTTTTTTTTTTTTTTTTTTTTTTTTTTTTAAGTAAAATAAATATAAATAAAATAAAATAATTCCTATTTTCATTATATTTTTGATGATTGTGTTTTTTATTCAATTTATGACACATAAGTTCAGATTCTGTAAATATCTTTAAAGTGTTGTCAGGTTTAAAATGACGCTTGCAAAAATTCTGAAGCAACTGTTAAAAATACATTTTTCCATAAAATACTCTCATCAGACAAATGTAGTCATTTTTTCTTGTTAGTTCATTGCCTGCGTGCTTAAATATTGTCCATGTATAAATATTATTTTTTATCCTCGCGTATTTTATTAATTACACCATTATCATACCGTTTCGACAAAAAATAATTGAAATTGGTCCACATTAGAGAAATATTATGTAGATTGTTGTACATTAAGATGTTACAGCCAATGTTTCACAAAACAACTATTTTCGCACTGCAATATTCAATCTCAGAAATATATTAAAAAAGTTTACTACTCAAAATGTGATTCTGGAAAATATGAATAATATATACTACTAGGTGATATTTGCCAAAGTTTCAGAAGTTTAATCTGGAGATATTTAACTGATGACAAAAAGAAAATAATAATAAAACGAGAACGAAAAATCATGCGGTAAGCATTCATTATTAACACTTTCCAAACGTACGTCATTGTTATACCGTATACCTTTCAATGCTTTTTGCCCACGCAATCACACAACGGACAGACAGTAGATCTGAAAGGCATACCTACAGAAAGACTAATTGAATTCCTAATCAATCTTGAACATTGTTAGAAAGTGTTAAAAATGCTTAAAAAAATTAAAACATTGCCCTTTTGTTTTAATCGCAGCCCTTGTGTGTCCTGAATGTATCTGACTATTTCAGTGTAGCCCTGTAAATCTGAAAATTAACAAAATATTATTCTATACAAAATATTTTTTTAGCATATTAACAATATATACCCATTTCTTTATGATTTCTGAACAGAAAGTTCTTTAAAAGTAATTTATAAAAATGTCTGTCATAAAATGCAATCCATTGGCTTTTTTTTTTTTTTTTTTTTTTTTTTTCGGATGCCTGAACACAAATCAGTTGAACAGGACATATTAATGGGGTTTAAAATGGGGAACATTCCATAGAGAATTTGAATAACACATAATTTTTTAAAAATTCCGAAAATATTTACGGAAGCTGGGAGCGGGAAGACGGACAGGTAGACAGTCGAACAGATAGATATACAAATTCAAATCATATATTCACACTTAAAATTATGTTAAATCGCTTAATGTACACGAAAATGGAATTCCAGCCAATTTCCAATAAAAGCCTTCAATGTAACTGAATATTTTTGTTTGGTCCAGTAAAAATGTAATGCTAATCATACTACATTCTGTAGAAGGTTCTCTTTTGTGCATATGAATAACATATTTTAATTTTATTAAGTTTTGTTCAAAGTAAAGTTATTAAAATTTGGTTTATAGAAATACCTCTGATAAAACTAATGCTTTAGAATATTTTCGCGTGTTCCCTGTACACAAACCAGTAAAGGTATTAACTCCGTTTTCAATAGGGAACATCTGATAGTGAACATGAATAACATATATCAGATTCAAGAAATTCTATGAATATTTATGGGAGTGTAAACGCGGATGGACAGACAGACAAACCGAAATCATTAACACTTTTCAACGTTGTTGCTTGTTGGAAAAAAAAAAAAAGTAGGAGATGAAGAGAGAAAACCAAAAACCCTGAGACTATTTTTGTTTTCTAAGTAATAATAAATATAAAATTCTGCACAAAACAGATTTTAATTTAGTACGACAGGACTTATTTTAATTTATTTTTCCATATAAGGACATGAGTAACTGTATTTCATTCCCGAGCATCGGTTACTCTACTATAATTCATCCTTCCATAGAGCATGCAGTACCTGTATTTCATTCCAGAGTATCGGTTATTATATTCATTTCTTAAAAATTCTTCGGGCAAGCTTTAGCTTAGGAGGCCCTTGGCGGCTTTTAAATTTTTATTTTCATTTCGGTGATGAATTAAAATGGCCATTGGAATTGCGTAAGTAAAGTCCTTTGCGATAAACGTCCGAGCTATTCCGGTGCTAAATTTCTAATTTCGCAAAAAAGAATCTATGTTGAAGATGTTCAATTTCTTTAGCACGCTTTTTCTCAATTTTATTTAAATTACTAAAGAATATATATATATATATATATATAGGACTTTTTTTTTTTTTTTTTTTTTTTTGGCATATGAAGAAATACATTTACTTATATATTCCTTTATTTTTGACATCAATTTATTTTTTCTTTTCTTTTAAATAATTTTAAAATTAAAATGGGATTTTTACTTAATATATTTTTTTAATCAATTATGCGATTGAACTAAAAAATACAGCGTTAGCTAGATTTTTTTCTTATTGGTAAGTTTGCATATTTTTGATAAAATCTATTAATGCGGAAAGATACAATAACAAACTTTCAGCTTTACCTATATATTAATAAGGTCAGACTTTTGTCTGTCAGAATCAAAAAATTTTGCGATATCTTCACATTTTACACACCATGAAAGCCGAAAAGGACTTCCGAAAATTTCGTCTGGGTATGTGTGTGTGGGAGGGAAAGTGAGGACATTCGCATGTTTACACACACTGGTGTCGTGCCACTTGCGAACGTGAGTTTTGTGAACAGAACACCTATTAACTTCACCTTTGCCCCTTTTCCGAGAAACAGACAATAGGCTGTACTGGTATCGTCCCAGAGAGCGCAATTCGCCTATATATGACTCTACTATAAAATTTATTTCATTAATTTTTCTAGGTGTAGCCTATTTATTTCGGATCCAGGAAAAAAGGGCACCGGAAAAAAAGGCACTTTTCCAATTCGCAAAATATTAAATATCAAACAATGAATTTAAAAAAAGACTCTAAAACTACATTTTTAGAAATTTCAATTGATTTGGTACAACATTCATTTAGTATATATCTCGGGGAAGAAGGGGGGGGGCAGGAGCAGATCGGAAGAAAATAATTGTTTTTACAAAAACTCTTACCGATTTTAATGAAACTTTGTATAATCACGTACAATTGTGAAAAAAATGACAGTAAATGTCAGAAAAACTTGGGGGGGGGGGAGGGTTAAAGATGAGGGGGCAGACGAAAATAAAATTATCTTTTATATCACCGTTTTTATCGATTTAACGATATATTCGATAATTATCACTTACTTTTTATGAAGATCACAATGAGTGCATTATATACTGGGGGGGGGAGGGGCAAGGGGAGGGGAATATGGAAATAGTTTTATTCTTCTTTAAACTACCCTTTTATCGATTCAAAAAAACCTTATAATGACGAATAATTTGTTAAAAAATTACAGTATTTGTCAGACATACTTTGGGGGTGAGGAGGGGTTAAAGAGGGGGAGGGGCAGAGGAAAACAAAATGATTTTTTATATCACCATTTTACCGAATTAATGATACATTTTATAACTATCACTTAATTTTTATGAAGATAACAGTGAGTGTATTATATACCTGGGGGGGGGGGGGCAAGGGGGAGCAGATGAAAATAAAATATATTCTTCTTTAAACTACCCTATTATCGATGAAAAAAAGTTTGTATAATCACGTATAATTTATGAAAAAATTAAAATAAGTGTCAAACATACTTGGAGGGGGAATGTTAGGAGGGAGGGCAGAGGAAAATAAAATGAATTTTTATATCACCATTTTAGTGAATTTAATAATATATTCTATAACTTCCACTTAATTTTTATGAAGATTACAATGAGTGTATTATATACTTGGGGGGGGGGGGCGCAAGAGGGTTAGATGGAAATAAAATATATTCTCCTTTAAACTACCCTATTATAGATTTAAACAAAAACTCTGTATAATAGCATACAATTTGTGAAAAAATCACACAAAGTGTCAGACATACTTCAGGGGGGGGGGGGGGCAGAGAAAAGTAAAATGATTTTTTTATATCACCATTTTATCGATTTAATGATATGTTCTATAACTATCACTTACTTTTTATGAAGATCACAATGAGTGTATTACATATATGGGGGAAAGAGGGGCGCAGATAAAAGTTAAATATATCATTCTTTACCGTATAATCAATTAAAATAAAAACTTTGTATATATATACAACTTTTTCCTTATAAAAAATTACAGTGAGTTTACACATATCTGGACGAATTGCTACGGGGGGGGGAGGGGGGGGGCAGACTGAAGAAAATGTTTGTTTTTATATCACCATGCTACTTATTTATATTAAACTTTGCACGACTATCACTTTCATTTTATTAAAATTATAGTGAAAGTTACCTATAGTTGATAAGGGGGGGGGGGGGGAGGTAGTGGGGGCAAATGAAAAATAAAATAATCTTTTAAAAAAAACACTTATTACCGTTTGTTTTATTGTTTTATTTAAATTTTATGTAAATATCTGTTAGTATTAATGAAACATTACGGGGAGGTACTCAAAAAATTCAATGTATGATTTAAGTCTGTAAAAAAGTTGCTCAAAAATGAAATTTCTTCTTATCTGTCTCTTTTGTCCACCCCCGCCCCTCATATAGAAATAAAAAAGTTGCGCTCTTTTTGATGCTTAGCATCAGTTTTACAAGGAGAAATTAAGAAAGGTGCCCTTTTTTCCGCAATCCGGAAAAAAGGGCACCTTTCTTAATTTTTACTTGTAAAATACTTGTTAAACATGGAAGATAGCAAAAATTTTTTGTTTCTACGAGGGGAGGGGGGAGACAGATGAGAGAAAAAAATTCTGTTTTAGAATAATCTTTTACCAATGTTTGATATTAACTTTTAATTAATGTCTGATATTAACAATGTATTGAATTTTTGGATTGCGGAAAAAATGCACCGGAAAAAAAGGCACTTTTTTAATTTCTTCGTAAATCTGATGCTAAACATCAACGAGAGTCTAAGTGTTTTATATCTACATGGGGGGAAGGACAAAAGAGACAGATTAAAAGAAGAAAACTCAATTTTGAATAATTTTTTTACAGATTTAAATCATACATTGAATTTTTGTATACCTCAGTATAATTTTTCATTAATAGTAATTGATACTTACACAAAATGTAAATAAAACAATGAAAGAAACGATAATAAGTGTTGTTTAAAAATATTATTTTATTTTCCATCTGTCTCCCCTTACCCCCCCCCCCTTATCAACTTTTGTTAACTTTCACTATAATTTTAATTAAATGAAAGTGATAGTGGTACAAAGTTTCATATAAGTAGGTAGCATGGTGATATAAAAACAAACATTTTCTTCACTCTGCCCCCCCCCCGTTAGCAAATCGTCCAGATATGTGTACACTCACTGTAATTTTACATAAGCAGAAAGTCGCATAGATACAAAGTTTTTTTAAATCGACAATGCGGTAGTTTAAAGAATATATTTTACTTCTATCTGCGTCCACCTTCCCCCCCCCCCAATGTATAATACCCTCATTTTGATTTTCATAAAAAGCAAATGATAGTTATAGAATATGTCATTAAAATCGGTAAAATGGTGATATAAAAAAAATATTTTATTTTCCTCTTTCCCCCTCTTTTTACCCCCCCCTCCTCAAGTATGTCTGACCGTACTGTGATTTTTTCGCAAATTGAACTCTATTATAAAATTTTTTTTGTTTAAATCGATAATAGTGTAGTTTAAAGAAGAATATATTTTATTTCCATCCGTCCCCCTTGCCCCCCCCCCCCCGGGTATATAATACACTTATTGTAATCTTCATGAAAATTAAGTGGTAGTTGTAGAATATATCATTAAAATCGCTAAAATGGTGATATAAAGAATCACTTTATTTTCCTCTTTCCCCCTTGTTTACACCCACCCCCCACCCACTACTAAGTATCTCTGACACTTACTGTAAATTTTTAATAAATTTTACGTGATTGTACAAAAAAATAAAATAAAATAATCAATAATCGAGTAATTTAAAGAAGAATATATTTTATTTCTATCTGCCCCCCCCCCCCCCCCTTGCCGCACTCTGAGGTATATAATACACTAACTGTGATCTTCCTAAAAAGTAAGTGATAGTTATAGAATATATCATTGCATTAAAGTCGGTAAAACGGTGATATAAAAGATAATTTTATTTTCCTCTGCACCCCCTCAAGTTTGCCTGGCACTTACTGTAATTTTTTCACAAATTGTACGTGATTATACAAAGTTTCATTAAAATCTGTAAGACATGTAAAAACAATTATTTTCTTTCGATCTGCTCCTGCTCCCCCTCCCCCCATCTTCCCTGAGGTATATACTAAATGAATGTTGTACCAAATCTTGAAAATTCTAAATGAGAAATTTGAAAGCCATTTTTTAAATATCATTATTTGATATTTATTATTTTGCGATTTGCGAATTGAAAAAGTGCTCTTTTTTTCCGGGATCCATTTATTTCCCAATCTTTTCTGCATCTCAGCTTCTAAGTATATTAGAACTATTACCTTCAAACAACACAATTCTGCCAGTTGTTTAACTTTCTTAAATGCGCTTGAAAAATTTTAGTGTCGGCGAAACTTTTAGGGAAAAAGAGTCGGCGAAATGGAGGTGAAGCTTCGCTGGCAGCGAAACGAGGTTTGAACCGATAATGATGATTTTCCCCTTTTGGGGGAATTTGTCAACGAAAGGGGATAGGAAATTTTAGTGTCGGCGAAACGGGGTATAACCGTTTTTATATCACTCTTCTGCCGATTTCAGTGTAATTCTACACAATTTCATTTGTATTTTATGTATTCATGTTCAAAAGTTAAATTACCTAGTTATCTAGTTCAATAAACGTAGTTTAGTTTACTTTTGGTTTAATACTTTATTAATTAAATTGTAGAAAATCAGGAATTTATCTCCAATTTCTTCCTTCACTAGAAAATAACCTGATTTCGCCTTAAAGGTGTCTCTTATTGGGAGGTAAAAGTACTCAAATAATGCTATTCAAGTTTAGTATGGAATGTTCCCCATTTAAAATGGATTTCATAGGATTTGCACAACTGGTTTGTGTACAGGGACATCCACAAAAATGTCAATGTATTGTAAGCGACATATTTTATCACATTTAGATAAATTTCTTTTGCGAAAATAATAATTAAATTGATATTTATTGACAATATGCTAAAAAAATGTTTTTTATAGGACATATTATGATTCGCATTCAGATTTAAAGAGCCACACAAAAATATGCAGATATATTACTGCTGCATTTTCCTTTCAGCCAAGAATTTTTAACATTTTCAAACAATATTTAAGAGTGACTATGAATTCAATTACTCTGTCTGTCTGCCTTTCTGTTTTTCTGTCTGCTCGTTGTGTGATAAGGTATGCAAAGAACATTTAAGGGTGTATGATACAACGACCATCTACAGTTGCAAAGCGTAAATAATCATTGAGTACGGCATGATTTTTCGTTCTTGTCTTCTCTTGGGCTTTGTTTATCTTTTCTTTCCTTTATAAACGGAACTTATAGTTTTTACATATAGTAGAATATTGAATTTTTCATTTTTTCCTACATGTTTGAAAAGAATTCATATATATATATATATATATAATGAAATAGAAAAAGAATTAATTAAAATTAAAAAAGAATTTTAAAAATAAAAGAAACATAATGCCACTAAAAGTTATTAAAAAGCAGTATTTCATTTACGAAGACGACCGAAATTCATTTCAGGTGACCATTTTTCCGGGGATTTTTTTCCGTTTACCAATTTTGTCTGAGAAAATAATAATCAAATGAATAAACACTTAAACAATGACGTGCAACATTTATTACAAAATATTCATCAATCACACATGTTAAAAACTGACCTCTTGCCCTAACTAATTTAAATTCTGTTCAAGAGAGAAATGATTTTAAATTATAATAACAAAGTTTAAAATAAATTATGCTTTTCAGTATTTCATCTTTATACCGATTTAAAAAATATATATACAGTGTTAGTATTATTATTTAAATAATATATTTAACCTATTTTATTTTGCAGAATTTTTTAACTCTTATTTTTAAAAATGCAAAGCAGTAAAATGAATGAAACCATGACTTACCGAAACAGAATGGGACCAAATACAGCACAGAAGACAAAAGAAATATCTAACACCAGATGGCACACACACCTTCGTTAACAGGACTAGAGAGTGTCCAGGTCCACTGGACAGATCCAAAGTCCAAACTAGAAACTTTTATATAATACGTTATAGGTATGAACATGAACACGTGCAAAGCTAAGGGTTGCTCTATTAATCTGGCTCTATTGGTGTGTTTTAAAAATAATGCGCCAAAGTTTGCACAAAAGAAAAAAGCTAAAGGGGAAATCTTTTTGACAATGACATTGACCTTGAACCTCTAACCATACATCCTAAATCAACCAGTCTTGTTTCTAGGGGAAGGGAATATATGCTTGGTGACAAACATATCTGATAAGACATAAGAGCAGAGACTTGTTTTGCATGATGTTTTCAACAAAGAAAGTGGGGGGGATATTTGTTTCCAATCGTTTCCGATTATGTCCCACGCAACACCGTGGGGGAAAATGATCATCAATCACTATAGTCATCTCCCCTTGGTACGGAGTAGGGTTACCTTTTTTGCATTTGAGTAATTTTGTTAAAGATGGTCCCTCAAAGAGGAGAGCCATGGGATTTTCTAGAACGGGGAAAGAAGATTGATAAAGAAGCTGATAATTTGCTGTTTTTTATTGAATACAGTGAATGAATTGGTAAATAATTGCACGGAAAAAAATCTTTTAAAATTACTTAAACTACGGAATTAAATATTACATATATCTCACTTTATTTGAGCAGTATTACGCAGAACAACTGTCTAGTAAAAGAAAAAAAAAATAATTTTACAATTTAGGAAAAAAATAAAAAAAATAATAATAATTAAAAAAAAAAAAAAAAATCCCCCCCCCCCACACACAAATATATATAATTTTTAATGACAATAATGAAAAGAATGAGAACGGAAACCAAACAGTTGAAAATAATTCACCACAGAAACCCACAGAAGCCGATTAGATAAGTAGTTAACTTAAATAAGTTTGGTGTTTTAAATTTATTTGAACAGTTATATATTAACTTAAATGTATTAAAAAGTTAATAAAATTATTTTTCTAATTTTAATACTTTTTTGGTTACAAAAAACGTAAACTTATAAAAGAAGGAATTTTAAAGGGAATTTAATATAAATATATTTTATTTATATATAACCAATGTTTGTGCGTGTCGGTGTGTCTGTGGACAACGAAGCGTAAGGTTGGTACTCGTACAGTCAAGAGATTCAACAAGAATTCGCTTGAGGTGTCTTAGTGCATCTCGAAGCCCCATTTTTGAAATGTTTATTATTATTATTATTTTTATTTAATTAAAATAAGAAAATAATATTATAATAGTTTTAAAAGTTAGTCATTTAAATATTAGTTTACATTTAGCGCCAAAAACAATTTACCAATCTTTTCTTTTTAAACATGAAATATTTTTTTATATGAATAATGAAAGAAAACATAAAAAAAAATTATTTCTGAGAATAGTATACTTAGCACGAAAGCTAATTGAGCATCAAGAGCTCATAGTAATCTTGGGTAATTAACCCGTTAACGCCCGAATTAATTTTGTAAAATATTATTAGCTGATTATTTCACTTCTAAATTAATATACACAACTGACAGAAAAATATATTAACTTAAACAATTCTTCTGATAGTTTTAAATTTCAAGGCTATCCTCATTTATTGACGTTTAGTGTTCTAGTGAGAAAACTTCGAGATAGAAAAACTTTGAGATAACAGATTAATATCCTGTTATATGTTGACGAAGATTTCAAAAGTAAAGTATTATAATATATATTATTATTCAACTTGATTTAAGTTAGTATACCTGCGCAAAAAGCAAATGTATGTGCGACGAATGAAAAATCTTAAAATGACTATCCACATTATGAAATAATAATTAATAGTAGGCACATAAAACTTTCAGGGATCATTTAGAGTGACGCTATAAACTGTCACTAAAAAGAAGAAATTCCAAGAAACCACAAAAAATATACGTGTCATTTTATTAGCTGTCCTCAAATGAGGATACTGGGCGCTAATGCGTTAAAAAAAGAACAACCACACGACTCCTATTACACATTATACAAGTATTATGTGCACATTTTGAAGAGAATTGCACTCAGAAGACATATAATTGACCTAATGAATGATGATTCGACTCCACTCTACTCGCTTTACTTATGAACCACTGCAAAGCTCTGCCCGCCTATTCGCTGCTTTGCTTTTTATTGAAAATCGATATTAACACGTTGAGCGCCATGTCAGTCATTCTAGATACTAGACATTTTGTCATATATCTTTAAGTACTAAAGGAATCATCTTGAAACTTTAGGAGTGTGCAGAACCTGTTATACTTCAAACATTTCAGTGAAAGTTTTACCCTTAAAGTAAAAGCAGTAAAAATTAAAAATTAAAACTTTGAGCGCCCTGTCAGCCATCGGTGGCAGACAGTGTCAAATATGATATAAAGCCGCGTCAACCATCGGTGCGCATATAAAATAGGATATAAGACTAAAAATATAACATTTAATGATTGAAAAATTATTAAAATTTGCTTAATGTTCATTTATTACAGGAGGTATCATTATGGAATTTTAATGGATTTTAAGAATTTGCGTGGCGCTCAACGTGTTAATAGTCTATAACAAAAGATTTAAAAAAAAAAAAAAAAAAAAAAAGTTACAGAAATTCCCATATTTAATGTTAAATTGAAATTCATAACAATTAGTACCCCATTTCTTAAAATGAAATATTATGCTAAAAATCAGTATAATTTCTTTTCTATAATAGAAAGAAATTTGTAATATCTAGACCATTTGCTCTACAGCTTTAATATACGACCACTTGGAAACTGTTAATTTTTTGTCATTATTTGTCGATTTTTTTTTTTTTTTTTTTTGGTTATACATAGTTACTTGTAAAAAAGAAAGAAAGAAAATTACTTTTTTTTTTTTTTTTTTTTCTATACTTTTTATTATGGAATTTTTCAGTTAATTATAGCATTGTATAATACTCTCTATATATTTTTAAGATAAAGCGAGGTAATAATTTTACACACTCGAAAATATCTGGGGAAAAAAAGTAATAGTCTATTAATGTTTTATTGTGGACAAATCTCCTACAGCTTCAGTTTTAAATTCTTTCCTACATACTTTTTAAGGCGCCTGCCTACCTTTAAAATGCAATTTTCAGTCAAAACTAAGATTTTTTATTTTTGGTTTAGTATTAAAGCCTGACATTTAAACTTTCTAAATCAGTTTGAATTTTTTTTCTATCTTGCTTAGAATTTGAGTTGCAGGCATCTAAATATTAGTCACTCGCAACTTTTTGAAACCAGAAGTGACCGGAAATGTTTGTTTTCATAAAAGTTTTACTCAGTATAAGCATCAAAATTTGTTACTGAATATAAAATGAATTTAAAAAATAATAAGAAGAAATAAAAAACTTTGAAATAAATCAGGAAAGTTATTAAAATTATTTTTTATTTAATAGGTAAAATCTGGTTTTTAATTACGTTTTTTTGCTTTTTCTCAGAATGAGATTTTTAAAATTTTGCTTTTTCACAAAACATCATAACTTCAAAAGTTATTATATAAATCTTATGAAACTTTGACAAAATACGCTAGAGGAGTTGTTTTATGGACTGAACTACTACAATGAATCTAGCTTTTTTTTTTTTTTTTTTTTTTTTTTTTTTTTTTGTCGATAGAAGTTATGAAACATTTTATAACTTCACTAATGATTGATTCACTAATGATTTTTTCAGCATGTAAAATGTTATATTCTCTAAAATATTAAATAATATGGTTATAGTTTTGAAAATAGCTCACTCCCATAAAGACTCTTTATATCACCATTTTAGAGATTTTAATGATATATTCTATAACTACCACTTAATTTTCATGAATATTACAATGAGTGTATTATATACCTAGGGGGGGGCAAGGGGGACCAATGGAAATAAAATGTATTCTTCTTTAAACTACACTATCATCGATCTAAACAAAAACTTTGCATAATAACGTACAATTTGTGAAAAAAATCACAGTAAGGTTAGACATACTTAAGGATAGGGGGGGGGGGTTAAAGACGAAGGGGGGGGAGGACAGAGGAAAATAAAATATTTTTTATATCTCCATTTTACCGATTTTAAAGACATATTCTATAGCTATCACTTGCTTTTTATGAAGATCTCAAAATGAGTGCATTATATATTTGGGGGGGGGGGGGGCAAGGGGGACGCAGATAGAAGTAAAATATATTATTCTTTAAACAACCGCATTGTCGATTAAAAAAAAAACTTTGTATCTATGCAACTTTCTGCTTATGAAAAATTGCACTTGCAGTGAGTGTACACATATCTGGACGATTTGCTAAGGAGGGGGGGGGGGGCAGAGTGAAGAAAATGTTTGTTTTTATAACACCATGCTATCTACTTATATGAAACTTTGTACGACTATCACTTTCATTTTATTAAAATTATAGTGAAAGTTAACTAAAGTTGATAAGGGGGGGGGGGGGGGCAGATGGAAAATAAAATAATCTTTTTAAACACTTATTATCGTTTGTTTTATTGTTTATTTATATTTTGTGTGTATCGATTACTATTAATGAATAATTATAGGGAATTATGCAAAAATTCGATATATGATTTAAATCTGTAAAAAAGTTATTCAAAAATGAATTTTCTTCTTTTAATCTGTCTCTTTTGTCCTCCCCCGCCCTATGTAGAAATGGAACACTTCCACTCTCGTTGATGTTAAGCATCAATTTTACAAGGAGAAATTAGGTAAAATCGGTAAAATGGTGATATTAAAAAATATTTTTTTTTCCTCTGTCTCCCCCCTCTCTTTAACCCCACCCCCACCCCCAAGTATGTCTGATACTTATTGTGATTTTTTTCACAAATTGTATGTTATTATACAAAGTTTTTGTTTAAATCTATAATAGGGTGTCTTAAAGGAAAATATATTTTATTTTCATCTACCCCCCCTCCCCTGCCCCCCTCCAGGTATATAATACACTCATTGTAATCTTCATAAAAATTAAGTGGTAATATATTATTAAAATTGCTAAAATGGTAATTTAAAAATTTAATATATTTTCCTCTGTCCCCCCCCCCCCCTCCTCCAAGTATGTTTGACACTTACTGTAATTTTTTCACAAATTGTACATGATTATACAAAGTTTCATTAAAATCGGTAAGAGGTTTGTTCTATTTTTTACTATAAAATTTTCCTTCGATCCTTTTATTTTTTAAAGTTCTATAATGAATTAATGACAGTTTATCATATTTTCTTAAACAACATATTTTAGTTGCATTAACTGATGTATTATTTTTAAATTTATTTAAAAAATTGTAATATCTGTTCATATTTAAAGATAATAAATCAATAAACATTTTTTCCACATTTGAATTCAATATTCTAATTATTTATTTATTTAATTAGTTTATTTACTTAATTAACTTATTTACCTAACATTAAACTATATTAATTAAAAAACGAAGTGATAGTGAAATTACTAAATTAATACATTAAAAACCTTTACTAACTTCGTTGTTCGCCGTTAAACTTTTCCATCGGGATCCCGATTCTCATCAGACTTTTTATAAACTTATAAAAGTTAATTCTGGAGAAAACAATATTTACAATTTTAAATGCGTTAGAAATTCTGCTCTTTTTCTACAAATAATTGCCATTTTATCTTGATTTTCTTTATGCAGATTGCAGAAATATTTGATTAGGGATGTTTAGACGCTATCACACTTTTAAAAATTTGGCCCCATAAGCCATAACGATAAAGAATTTTTCTTTGTGACCCTGTAAAAAAATTGTAAGTGCTAAATTCACCAAAATCTATACAAATCGTGCAGCTATGACCTATAACATGTGTACAAATTTTTTGCTCAGATTAATAAGACGTTTAGACGCTATCGCACTTTTAAAAATTTGGCCCAATAGGCCTTAATGATAAAGAATTTTTCCTGGTGTCCCTGTAAAAAAACTATCAGTGCTAGATTCACCAAAATCAATAGGGTTCGTACTTTTGTGACTTGCAATATATGTACCAACTTTCAGCTTATTCGAACAAAGTGTTTAGACGCTAGCGTGTTCACTCACAGACACACATACATACACACACACATATATACACACATACATACACACACATATACACACATACATACATACACACATACATACATCATCGTAAAAATAGTGAAAACGGACTCAGAGGACCTCGAAACGTATAGAAACATCAAAATCTGAATTTCGGATTTTTGACATCATTACAATACTTTCCTCACTATAGTGTTCGGAAAGTAAAAAGATGATGATATTTACTTATATTTATTAATTTTAATTTTATTTGTTTATTCATTCATTTCATTTTTTATTTATTTTGATGGATAGTGTAATTTCTAAGAACATTTTTTATACTTAAATTTTGAATTTTTATATTTTTTATTTCAATGCTTACTTTAAAAAAGTAATAAAGATTCAACCACCGGGCGATTCTAATATTTATAAATTTATTTATGAATTATTTAATTAATTAGTTTATTTGTTTAATTTTTATAAACTTGTAAAAGATAATTATGGAGAAAACAAAATTTACAATTTTAAAATTTCGGATTTTTGACATGATTACAATACTTTCCTCACTATAGGGTTTGGAAAGTAAAAAGATGATGATATTTACTTATATTTATTAATTTTAATTTTATTTGTTTATTCATTCATTTCATTTTTTATTTATTTTGATGGATAGTGTAATTTCCAAGAACATTTTTTATACTTAAATTTTGAATTTTTATATTTTTTATTTCAATGCTTACTTTAAAAAGGTAATAAAGATTCAACCACCGGGCGATTCTAATATTTATGAATTTATTTATGGATTATTTAATTAATTAGTTTATTTATTTAATTTTTTATAAACTTGTAAAAGATAATTATGGAGAAAACAAAATTTACAATTTTAAATGCGTTAGAAATTCTGCTCTTTTTCTATCTTTCAATAAATCTTATATAAGGATTGTAAAAATATTATCTTCTTTCACTTTCACCGTCTAGTACAAATGATTCTCCGATAACAGTTTATCTTGAATCTTGAACGAAAGAGGGAACGATTATGAATGAAAACGAGGAGTGCAGACTGCCATAGCTAGGCTTTATCGCTCTTTTCCCTGACAGCTTCAACAAAGGCAATCACAACCCTTGAGAGGGGTCGGGGTGTTATCTGGGAATACACCATCTAGAAAACGGTGGGTGACTGGGCAAAATGGGAGACATATTCGGATTCAGGAGGTAATTTTACATAAGAATCAGCAAGAATGGTATCAAAGCTAGATTTTTTTTTTTTTTTTTTTTTTTTTTTTTTTTTTTTAATAGAGCAGTGTAATACACAAAAATTCTTTAAAGTTCGCAATAAGCGATTTTTTTTTTTTTTTTTTTTTTTTTTTAACCTATGATGCCCCTCCCAGCATTCAAATATATAAAACTGATATTGTATTTTTTCTCTATTTTGAAATAACTAAAGGTAGTTTCTTAGAAAATCTTTGAATGCTTAGGGTTTAATCATGTCAAACTCAAGCATTTAAAGAAATTCGGGGTGTGCATTGTATGGTAGGAAAAGAAAGGATGAATTACAATACAAAAGAATGCCACACCCTTTATACTTATTCATTGCAGGTTTTAGAGGAATATCTTTTTAAAGATGTTGCTGGAAATTTTTCAACTTGCTGGAAATATGGTAATTATCTTTAAATTTACGTATGAAATATATACATCATGTTTCTGGGAAAGAAATTTTATCAAAAGACTAAGTAAAAATACACTCTGTTGAAAAAATAAATTATTTATTTAAACTTTATTATTAATTCTGATAAAAGACTTTGATGAAAATCCATTGAGAAAAGCAATAATTCAGTTGTAAATACTAACATAAATTACTTTTTCCTCTACACCAATTATGTCTGAGCACAAATTACATTTGCTTCAAACATTCAAAAATAAAAGTTGTAGACATTGCAAAAGTTTCTATTTTTTCCATATGCCAAATAAATTCCTTAAACAATATCATTCAACTTGAAACTACAGATGAATTTACAGTAAAAATCCAATTACTATTAATATTAATCCTGTTTATACTGATAAAACTCTTAATCACCATTACAGTTATAAATATATAAATGGATGTATTTTTATTTATTTTAGCCTAGAGCAAAATATCAATTTAAATTACTTATTAGAATGAGACTGTTTCTTTAAGACAGCAACAAAGCGTCCTCACCATTTTGCAGTATACCACCAGGAGATAAATGATAATAAAGTAGTTATAATAACAATAAAATAATGCCTAATTAAAATATTGCCAGAGAAAATAATAATCAAATGAATCAACACTTGAACAATAACGTGCTATATTTTTCAAAACAGTCATCAATCACACATTTTAAAAACTGACCTCTTGCACTGGCTCATTTAAATTCTGTTCAAGAGATAAATGATTTTAAATTATGATAACAAAGTTTAAAATAAATTATACTTTTCAGTATTTCATCTTTATACCGATTTAAAATATATATACATACAGTGTTAATATCATTATTTAACTAATATAGTTAACCTATTTTATTTTGCAGAATTTTTTTTACTCTTATTTTTAAAAATGCAAAGCAGTAAAATGAATGAAACCATGACTTACCGAAACAGAATGGGATCAAATACAGCACAGAAGACAAAAGAAATATCGAAAACCAGATTACACACACACCTTCGTCAACAGGACTAGAGAGTGTACACTGGACAGAACCAAACTATAAAACTTTTATATAATAGTTTATAGATATGAACACGAACACGTGCGAAGCTAAGGGTTGCTCTATTAATCTGGCTCTATTGGTCTGTTTTAAAAATAAAGCGCCAAATTTTGCACAAAAGAAAAAAGCTAAAGGGGAAATCGTTTTGACATTGACCTTGAACCTCTAACCATACATCTTATAGTCTTGTTATAAGACATAAGAGCAGAGACTTGTTTTGCATGATGTGGTCTGTGGTGAAAAAAAATGTTGTATTGCGCATGATGTTTTCAACAAAGAAAGGGATTTGTTTCCACAGCAAAAATAAATGTGAATTTGCTTCAATTTTATGTCTTCTAATCAAATTATCTCAAAAAAAAAAATAAATAAATAAATAAATAAATAAAAATAAAAAATGCTGTATATAATACGTGTAATAGTGCGTAATGGAAGTCGTGTGGTTGTTTCACACCTGATTTTTCTTATCAGCATCCAAAAATACACCAGAAAAAAATTTCATCGCAGACCTGCGTTATTCAACTCTCTGACCGCCTTCGAAGTGGGCAAGATTGTAATGTTGTTTTCACTACAAATATTTTCAATTTACTAAAATAATGTTTATGCCAACTTGAGATTCAAAATGTAAATGTGCATATCTCTATAATACTTATGGCAATTAAGACATTCAAACTTCAATAAGAAGTTAAAAATTCATAATTATGTAATTTTAAATTTTTTGTGGAAAAACGAACAGCTCAGTGACCGGATATATCCGTCAGCGGCGGTCAAGTAGAATAAAATCGATTTGTATTTTATTTCTGGTAAAGTGAAATCATACCATTATCATTATGTGAAATGCTGTATGTAACACAATTACAGTTTTGTTTCAGGTAAACATGAAATATTTACATGTGTATGGAACACTTACACTCTATAGGATATAGGACTTAGTTTTATGAAGTGCATTAAATTAATTAAAAGAAACTAAAATTGATATGTTTGGAATTTTGTTACACAATGGTCATAACCAAAAACTGTGCATTTATAATTTATATGGGTATATTTGAGGAGCAAACATTCAAACCGTGTTTTCTCTTTCGGATACAATTTTTCACACAACACAAAACCTAATAAATTAAAAAGTAACTAAATATAAAACCTAATTATTGTTTATATACGTGTATTACTAGGTGCCCAGGACAAAATCCCCTCGGATAAAATCCACCTGGACGAAATCCCCTCTGGACAAAATTTCTCCCGAACAAAATCCCCTTTATGTAAAATTATTTAAGAAAGAGGAATTGAGTTTTAATTTATTTATTCCCCCTACTAATGAAGTACATGGATTGAGAGATTAAAGTAGAAAGTAGTGAAAAATCACATCTGATTTCCACACGAAATTATTATCTTTTTTTTTTTTTTTTTTTTTTTTTTTTTTTTAAAGAAATGTTTCCTATAATATAAATTATAAGATAAATTATATAAAAACATGTCAATTTAAAAATCGAAGAGGAATTATAGATTTAAAAAAATTTTCAATTTTTTTGCATGATATTTATTTATATTATATTATTATTATCTCGCAATTTCAGTATCAAAATTAGAACAGAGATGATTATATACATATACATATAAAAACCGACTACAAGTTAGAAAGTTTACATGCCCAGTGTCGCTTTAACGACCTTATTTATTAAACTATGGACTTAGCGATGCGTTGTACACAAATTAAATAAGGGAATTATACGAAAATAGAAAAGAAAAGAACATTGAGAAATTTTTATTTGTTGCTTATTCTTACACTATTTAATGCGAATACTAAGCAATGTACAAATGAAATCATTTCTATGCATTTTCCAGATATGTCTATTATAGTTAAATTAATGTTCATAAAAATACATAATTATTAAAAATTTTTCATTAAATTATAAGTATATAAATACTTTTTCAAAATTTAAAGGTAAAAATTTTTCGAACTGAAATTTGTTTCTTGCCGCTGAGTTATTACAACATGATTTTTGGATTCAGTGGATGTCAAAACGTGTAAATATAACAAAAACTCAATTTTGAAAATTTGACCACAAAACAATACGTTGTCTACCATATATACGGGTAAGAGGAAGTAAAACGTATATTTTTTGTGTGTATGTACACGCATATAAATAATGACAATAATAATAATAATAATAAAAGGGCAGGATGTGTGTGTGGAGGAGGGTTGGTTGGCTTTTGTTGGTTGGGTTACTAAAATTATTTTTATATATATGTATTAAGTAGAAGGAAAATAGCATTTGCTGCCTGAACCATTAGTATTTATTTATTTATTTATTTATATTTTTATTTATTTATTTTCTTACGCTGTTACACTGCTTGTTTCCTTGATGGTTCTAAATATTTTATGTTTATGTGTCATCATTAAGTATAGCTATACAAAGTGGATAATATTTTAAAAATAAAATATATATGATTAAAGTAGCTGTGAAGATGGGGGGTTTAAGCGCACCCAAATTGCGCTGGCGCTGGCGCAGGTGGGGTTCAAGTGCACCCAGATTGCGCTGGCGCAGGTGGGGTTCAAGTGCACCCAAAACGCGTTGGTACTGGTTCTAGCGCACCTGGGGTTCTAGCGCATCCAATACGCGTCGGTGATATTCTCCCCGCCGTGGTGGAGTTCTAATGCACCCAATGCGTCTGTTGTGGGTGATGGATGAGGATGACAAAGATGGTAAATGGGACAGGTGAAATGAGTAACTGGATTGGTGAAAATTCGATTTGTTAAATTTATTGTGTAAGAGGATGGATTTAGATTATTTTCCGATTTGTGAGGTGTGCAATATGTCATCTCACTGACGAGGTGATAAGAGTTTTATTGAAACGGACTCTGAAATATTTTGGAAATAATTTAATTTGGTTCATTTATTTCCAATTTAGAAACAGAATATATTGAACTTAGAAAATATTTTTAGAATGATTTTGATGTTGCCATCTGTTGGTGATTGTTACCAGAAAAAATAATAAATTATTATTTTTTCTATATATATATATTTTTTTTTTTTTTTTTTTTTGCGGGAAGTGAGATTCGAACCGAAGGTAAAATAGTTTCACGGCTTGATAAGTGGGCGAGGGTTTTACTTATCAAGCCGTGAAACTATGCGTGCGAGTGCACTTATAAGGTATATAAAGAGAGGCGTCGCGGCAATGAGTCATTCAAACGTATCGTCGTACGAGGAAGATACGATGCGCTTTCGTGTGAATGTGAGTCATAATAAAATTTTGTGTTGTAACGATGGAGATGTATCTGGATCCAACTCACGCAGGAAGTTTTGGTGGTGTAAATGCCTTGTTTCGTGCTGCCAAAGGCAAAATCTCGAAGAAGAAGATTCAAGACTGGCTGAGCGGAGTCGATGCATACACGTTGCACAAACCTGTTCGAAGAAAGTTCCCGACCAATCGGGTGATTGTATATTCTATCGATCAACAGTGGCAGACAGACTTAGTGGATCTCGGCAGTTTGCAAAAGTTCAATCAAGGGTACCGTTACATCCTGACCTGTATAGACATTCTGTCTAAATTTGCGTGGGTGGTTCCTTTGAAGCAAAAACGAGGTGAAGATATTGTAAAGACGTTCCGGTCTATTTTCGCGACGAGGAAACTCAAGTCCCTGCAATCGGATGACGGAAAAGAGTATCGAAACAGACTTTTTCAAAAATTTTTGAAAGAGGAAGGCGTGCGGTTTTTTACGACGAATAACAATACGAAAGCTTCTGTCGTGGAACGATTTAACCGAACTTTGAAAACGAAAATGTGGAAATATTTTACTCATCATCACACCTACCGCTATTTGGACGTGTTGGATCAGTTGCTACACAGTTATAATCATACTTACCATTCGAGTATCAAGAGAGCTCCTGTCGAGGTGACCCCTGAAAATGAAAGTGACGTATGGGATACTTTATACGGTGACATGCAAAATGCGAAAAGAAAACCCTGCGTGTTTCAACCGGGTGACGTTGTGCGAGTTTCCAAGCAGAAATTAACTTTCGAAAAAGGATATGAGACGAATTGGACGGAAGAAGTGTTTGTGGTGACCGAATGTGTAAGAAGAGACCCACCCGTCTACCGAATCAAGGACCTGTTAGAAGAACCCATCAAAGGAACATTTTACCCCCCAAGAACTTCAGAAAGTGAAACCGAAAGAGAATTATACGATTGAAAAGATTTTAGACAAGCGAATACGGAAAAAGCGTGTGGAATACAAAGTGAAATATGAAGGTTACCCTAGCAAATTTGACCAATGGATTCCGTCCTCTGATTTATTCGCCTTATAAAACAAGTGTTTCGAATGTTGAAAGATCATTTGAAAGCATGTCGTTCTACGTGACGTTACCTTCAGACAGTTCCAGGAATTATTTTCCCGAGAATAAAATTTCTCATTTTATTACGCGATTACCCGCCCCCATCGAATTGAAAGGGGAATGGGAAGTAGGCCTCGTCGAATTTATTTACCCTCACACTTGGTATAATGTGAACCAAAATAATAATTTATTTGGTTTCGATTTGAATGACCAGAAACCCCCGTTTGGTAGACGAATCCCCCCTGGCTTTTACGAAACGGTGGATGACATTTTAAAAGCGATGTCTATTGAAGAGATTAAAAATAAAATTTCTTTCACTTACGACCCCCACACGAAAAAGGTGTGTATCAACGTGAAAGATAAAGCTAAACTGATATTGCATGAGGGGATAGCACAGATGTTGGGATTCGAACCAGGTGAAATCGCATCGCCTGATATAAACATCGAGCAAACTATTTTTAGTACCTATGTCGCAGATCCTTGCGCACATTATAGAGTACTGATGGTTTATTCGGATATTGTGGAACCCCAAATAATCGGAGATGTGTTAGCACCCCTTTTACGAATTGTGAATGTAAGGGGAAAAGATGGAGAAATGATTTGTGAGACATTCGACCGACCGCATTATTTACCTGTCAGCCGAAAATCGTTCGACTCTTTGGAAATCGTTATAAGGAACCACCTCGGCGAACTCACGCCATTTGAACGTGGGCGCTCGTACGTGAAGCTTCATTGTCGTCAAAAATACCTCTCGTGATGTTTGTTCCTTACCAGTGTTGTGCGAAATCTTTTGAACATTACTATTCCCATCAGTCGGGTAGTGGCCTAAATTATTATCAAGGCGCTACTTTACAAAAGGGATATGGATTTGGTGGACTGTTTCGGTCCCTTTTTCGAGCAGCGGTACCCCTCTTCAAATCCGGGGCGAAAGCAGTCGGCAAGCAGTTGTTTCATTCCGGCGTGAACGTGTTGAGTGACCTGTCTCGCGGAGAAGACATTAAAGTGGCCGCCAAGCGAAGATTAAAAGAAGCTGGACAGACCTTAACCGACAAAGCTGCTACTAAAGTGAAGACGATGATTGGATCGGGCCGCCAGTATAAAAAGAGGAAGCGTTCTACCAAAGCAGTCATTCGATGTAAAGCCAAGAAAGTGAAGGTACAAGATATTTTCGCTTAAAGATGTCTGGACTCATCCATAAAGATTCTGCTGCCTGTGCGAAATCCGAATTGGATTTATTTTTGATCCCACCCACGCAAACGGCTATTGAAAAAGGATACTTTGTGGAATATCACCCTCTTGCGAATATTCGAGACGGAGGACCTGTGGAATTTAATATTTCCGGAAATGGTGAAGACTATATTGATTTGTCGGCTTCGTACCTGTACGTGAAAGTGAAAATTACCAAGTTTGATGGATCGCCCTTAGCGGAAACGGATGCAGTTGCCCCCGTGAATTTATTTTTACACGCCTTGTTTTCTCAAGTGGATATTAGCCTGAACGAAAGAGTGATCTCCTCGTCGAGTAACACCTACCCCTACCGCGCCTATATTGAAACGCTGTTGAATTATGGAGAAGATGCCAAGAAAAGTTTATTGTCCTGCGAATGTTTTTACAAAGATGAGAATTTGACTGCTACAGATCCTGCTGGAGACAATCCCGGATTGAAGATACGTTACGGACTCACGAAAAAAAGCAAAACTTTAGATATGATTGGACCTTTGCATTGTGATATTTTTCAACAAAACCGACTGCTATTGAATATGGTAGACTTGAAAATTAAGATGACCCGAAGCAAGCCCGAATTTTCCTTAATGTGTAAACTCGAAGCGGCAAAACCCATTCCCAACTACAAAGTGATTTTTGGAGCATGCTTCTATTTTCATACGTAAAGTGAAAGTGAGCCCAGGTGTATTACTGGGTCATGCTAAGGCCTTAGAGAAAAGTACAGCGAAGTACCCCATCGACCGAGTGCTATGCAAGACCTATTCGATCTCAACCGGAAGTAAATCCTTTATGCAAGACAATGTGTTTTTAGGAGCCATGCCGAAAAGAATTATTATTGGACTTTTAGAAAATAGTGCCTACACTGGACAATATGATTTGAATCCCTTTTATTTCCATCATCACAAGGTCAACTTTTTAAGTGTTTACGTGGATGGACAGCCCGTACCCAGCAAACCATTGGAATTGGATTTCGAAGAAAATAACTATATAAGAGCTTATCATCGATTGTTTTCGGGATTTAATCGAGATACCGGCATTTATCTCACCCGAGATGACTTTGCGAACGGCCATACTTTGTATGCTTTCGATTTGAGCCCTGACATGTGTGACGGACCCCATCTGAATCTACAACACCAAGGAAATTTACGAATTGAAATCAAGTTTGCAGACTCCTTAGAAAGAACCACGACTGTATTGGTGTATGCGGAATCTGAAAACATTATAGAAATTAGCAAAACACGGCATGTGTTGTGTGACTTCCCCAACTGAAAATGAATTCTATCGAAATCGACACTATTTTATCCCACGATCCAGTGACCAAGAAATACTTTTCCGGTGTTTTCCCCAGTGATCAACTACCCAAGAAGATCGCCCGTTATCCTGCCTGCTTTGTATGCAACGTGGACAAGTCTACAGAAGCCGGAAGCCACTGGGTGGCCTTCTACCTACCCTCACCTACGGAAGCGGAATTCTTTGATTCCTATGGAAACAAGCCGAAAGTTTTTAAAGGACCTATATCGAACTATGTATCTCAATTTTCACGAGTGGTGTTTAATCCACTTCCGCTGCAAAGTCATGTGACAGCTGTTTGCGGTCAATTTTGTGTGTATTATATTTATTGCCGATGTCGAGGCAAAGCTTTGAAAGATTTTTTAAAGCAGTTTGTAACTGAAAATATATGTAACGACCATCGAGTCTATAATTTTGTATCCAAACGATTTCGTACACGTGCTCCCTTTTATCAATAAAAAACTATTTATAATGTATACCTATGTGTCTGTGTTTATTTAGAATGGAGTTTCCACGCTTTCAACACCCTTTTACAATGCTCTTAGCAGGCCCCACGAGGGTCGGTAAGAGTTGGTTTCTGCGGGATTTACTGGCAGAACGACGGCGTATGTTTAATCCACCTTTCGATAAAGTCGTTTGGTTTTACGGCATCTCTCAAAAGCTTTATGAGGAAATTCCCGACGTGACGTTCGTGGAAGGGTTTCCTTCTAATTATCGGGAATATTTAGGTACCCATTCTTTAATGATTTTAGATGATTTGATGGTGGAATGTGGGGGTGATGAACGATTAACCCACCTCTTTACGAAAGGAAGTCACCATTTAAATTTAAGTATTATTTTTATTACTCAAAACCTTTTTCATAAAGGTAAAGAAATGAGAGGTATTTCCTTAAACAGTCAATACTTAGTACTTTTTAAAAATCGTCGGGACATGAGTCAAATCATGCACTTGGGTAGACAATTATACCCGAGATCGATTCAGTTTTTTCAAGAAGTGTTCGAGGACGCTACCAAACAACCCTTCTCCTATTTGTTGGTGGATTTAAGGAATGAAACCCCCGAAGGAATGCGACTCAGAACTCGTATATTACCGGGGGAAACCCAATTTGTGTACGAACCCAAAAAAGGTTTAAAAGGAAAGTCCTACCGATTTTAACTCAGTGGTGATCATGACGTTGTCGAAGAAACAACTTCGTGATTTGGAGCTGATCAAGTCTTGTCCTAAAACCTTACGCAAGCATTTGCAAAAAAAATTACCGTCTCGGTCTGTGAAGGCGATTTGTGAATGCACTCTGGACGTATTAAAAGGAAACGTGCCCCTCTCAGCTCATCAGAAAAGGTCTTTAAGGAAATATAAGACGACTCTCCGAAAAATTGGTACCAAGAAAGGAAGCTTATTCAACAAGAAAAAATTGATTGTTCAACACGGTGGATTTTTAAATATTTTAATCCCGGCTGCATTGTCTTTTTTAACCGGTATCATCAATGGAATTCGCAGCTAAGTATGCGCTGG
Organism: Salticus scenicus; assembly: GCA_963930645.1. Taxonomy (NCBI): domain Eukaryota; kingdom Metazoa; phylum Arthropoda; class Arachnida; order Araneae; family Salticidae; genus Salticus; species Salticus scenicus. The sequence goes on along the minus strand of OZ005662.1, from coordinate 48,470,959 downwards.
TCCCGGAAGAAGAGTTTTCGAAGCATACGCCCTCTAAAAAACAGATGACGGAATTTGATTTAGCTATGGCTAAAATATTAAATAGTTCTCTACCGGATCACGAAAAAATTCAGCACTACTATGAACTCTTAAAAAGAAAAATGGATTTGCAAGAATATAATTTACCTTGGATGTCTAAACGACCTCAAGAAGAAGAACCTGGAACTGTGAAAGACGATTCTATAAAGAAAGAACCCTTCATTAAACAAGAACCCCAACAAGACTATGATATGTTTGTTTTATCTTCTGTACCTAAACCCATGAAGAAACAAGCCGAAGCATTATTGAATTTTCTCAAGTCCGATTCCAAAAAATTTATTTGGGATCAGAAAGGACAGATTACTTATAACGGACAGACTTTGGAACATTCTAATTTAGCTGAACTGTTTCATTTCATCTTTTCTGTGAATAAAAAACCGCCTATTACTGGCCAAAGCGAATTTATACAAGCCTTGCAAGAAATGGGGGTTCCCCGAAGTATTATTAAGAACAGACATTTAGCCCACACAAAAAACTTTGTAAAACCGAAAAAGAGATTTGTTGTAAACCCTCCAAAAAGATCTGTTGTTGTTAAACCAAGCAATGTAACATGGGAAACATTATAAATAAAATAGACTTGTAATCTAAACACAATTGTCATTATTTTTATTAAAAAAAAATACACTTACTTGAAACTACACATATGCATTAATCTTCTTTAAAGTTTCAGAGAATTTTCAATGTAATGACATCACCAACCAGTGATGTCATTGATTGCTTATCTATGATAACAAGGATATTATAGAACGTTAAGTAATTTATTTAAAAAATAGTAAGCGGAATTATATTAGAAAAATCTAATGAATTCTAGTATATGGAATTACATTTAAAAAAAAATCTGTACACCATTATAAAGAAATTTTTTTTATATTTTAAGAATTTTAAAATTTATGCCAAAAAAAAAAAAAAAAAGTTTTAAGAAAATAATTCAAATAAACTATTTTTAGATTGATTAAATAAGTGTTTTTAGAAATATATTTCGAAAATTAACCAAAGTCCAAATAGAATATTTTATCTTTAAAAATATCCTGTGAAAAATGATTGCATTAGTCCAAATCAATAAGTTCAAATATAATATTTTATCTTAAGAAAATCTTTTTCAGTTTGAAACAAAACTTTAAATTTTTTATAAAACCTTGTAAGTGAATCCCTCCAAATAAGATGATACATGAGGAAACATGAAATTAAAAAAAAAAAAAAAAATGTTTGTCAAAAATCTAATTATTTCCAAATTTAAAGTGGAGAGATATAATTTAAACTAAAATTTAAATCAAAAGAAAATCGAGATTCTTTCTTTGAAAGCAGCAAATTAAAAAAGATACATTTTAAAATTTTACATCAAGATTAGTTTTCTTTAAAATCAAACTAAAATTTTAACTTAAATAATTTATAAAACTTATTATTTTCAAATTAATTTAAAAAGATAGGTAATTAGAATTTTAATTGTATTTTTTCCTTAAAAAAAAAGAAGAAATGCATAAAAACCAATGAATAATTAAAGAGACAATAATATTTTACAAAATTTTTATTTCAATGGATAAAATATCACATCCTGAATTAAAGGTACTGAAATATTATTTACAAAACATCACATTTAATTCAATGTTTTAAATATCACATCCTGAATTAATGGCACAGAAATACTGTTTAAAAAACTTTCACTAATAAAATCTACATTATTAACAAAATTTGAAGCAACAGCTTTCATGTTTGCTAACAAAAATATTGTTTTACCTAAATGACGGAATTTGTCGAGATTAGATGTTGTTATGCATGAATGTCGTGTTTGACTCGGATGATTTGTAATGCATCCATAACATTCATACACTTTTTTGAAAACAGTTGATAATTCATCTTCAATAGAAAGAATTAATTTAACCGTTAGATTATCTTCTTCTTCAGTAGATAACGTACACAAAATTCTGCGTTCGTTCCTAATAAAGTGAGGCAATCGTTTAGTTACTAAATAATTAATTAGAATTTCATTTAATTCATGCGCAAATTCATTTAAGCTTTCTGCTTGAAAAGGATTCAATTCAATGAAAGAAGATTTAGTAGCATTTTTCAAATTAAAATTTTGAATATGCATGCATCCATTTACATTAAGTACTAAAATAGAATTGTTAGCAATAAATGAAGCAGAAATATAACATAAATTAAAATTAGATAACTTTTGATAAAATTCATACCATGTACATATGTCCATAGTTATGCCCTTTTTAGTTGGAAAGACGGTTTTCTTATTCACATCATATTGTCTGATATGTATTTTAACAGAATCATTAAAGAGTTCTGCAGTTAAAAATAAATATTCACCAAGATCTTGTCTAAATATGTTTTCACTTTTGTCCGATTTAATTTGGATCATCTCAGATACAACAACTGGTGTAGGGGTTCGATCGTCTCCACTGGCACCATTTTCAACTGTAGAAAATTCTGCTTTAAGTTTACTTATTCCTGAAGTGCTCGGCATATCTTCCAATTGAATGGCTGTGTTTTCGGAAATACTTGGATTTAGCTGACTAGAAGAAATCGAAGCAAATAGAAAATCCATTGCATTATCCACAAATATTTCTTCAATACACTGCCTTTTAGAAGGAGGGGAATTTTCATTAGAGGGTAAATAATGTTTCACTAATTTTCGAAAAGTAATGCTGATACTTGGCTTGGTAACTTTAAGTTCAGATGGTATACCACGCAACCAAATTGTTTCGGGATCCATAATCAATAGTGAACCGTTTTCTAAAGGAAGTTTTATGGTTTCAAAGTCTTTTCTAGCAAAAAACATGGTCCTCGTGGCACCTAAGCAAACTGTAGCAATAGGAAAATTTGAATCTAAAGAAAGTTCATTATCCTCATGCATCTCAATTTTATCTCGACCACAGCTGTAATAATGAAGCAATGCATAATTAAATGTTGCATTAGTAGCCAATTCTACAAGAGTCTTGATGCTGAGCAAAATTGGAGTCCAAGGTTCTGCAGAAATACTTAATCCAGAAAAAGAGTATTGAAGTGAACTATCATCACCAAAAGCAATCATTTTCCTTGAGGAAGTATAAGATTTTCCGTGGATTTTCACGGGGTAACATTGAAAGTTATATGTTGATAACTCTTCAAACATACGCATGGAGTCTTCTTGGCTAAGAAAAGCATTTAAATATTTAACATTTAACATTTCTTCCATTTTTTATTTATTTATTTTTTAAACATCAATTGAACATTACAACCAACAAATTCCGAGTCTGCAGTAAAAATGAGCCAGCCACCTTACTTATGATAACAAATTCAGTGTAAATATCTGTGTTGAGTTGTTGGTATGCTTCTTTTATTTATTTCTAAAAATCTGATTGGCTAACCAAGTTAGTAATAAAAAACTGCTATTCGCTCCTACGATTCACGTAGGAGATAGAGGTTAACGTGAGATAACAAGTTGGAACAGGTGGAAACAGGCAATCTTCATGTTGCAATACCTCAGCGGGGTGTTTATACCTGCTTCAATCTGATAACGCTTTACGTGATTATTCAGTCCAATTCACTCTTCACTAATTTATTTTAAAAATTTTCATTGGTTAATTTAGAATTTCTTAGCAGTAAATGGCAACAATCTTCAGTCAACATGATGGTCAAGGAAAAATATTTATCACTTTCCATCTTACTCTCCTGATGTAAACGTTCATTTTAGTTGGGATCTCTTCAATGAATACGAATATTATGGAGGGTGATGAAGATTCATTGGAAGTAAGTTAAAAATAATTTCATATATTTCTATTTATATTTCTATTGAAAAATCTATTAGCTGTCTAATGTTTTGTGATAATTAAATTCTTAAATAATTTTGTATGATTCATGTGTTAAATTTCGATAATGATTATTACTTGCTTATTATTGTTCAAATGGTAGCTTTTATCTTAGCTAATATTTTATTATAAATGCAAAATTAAATAATTTGGTAATCACCTTTGTCCTTTTAAGAGTTTTAAAAAAGATAAATTGATTTTGTAGATTCTAATGATATAAATTATACTTAAATTTTGTTAACGGAAAATTGTTTTCTATTTCAGTTATTTATTTTCAGATATATATATATATATATATCTTTTTAAAGATACATTTAAATAATTTATTATTATTGTTTCTAACTGTATCTTTAAGTAATTTTTATTAATCATTTGTTTAAATATTGACTATAAATATATTTATTAGTAGTTATTAAATTTTTCCCTATTATTTTTTATTTGTTTATTTTTACTTTTAAGATATATCTTTAAGATATGCTTTTAGAATTAAAATTATCATCAATCTGAACTTTACAATGCGACTTTTAGTTAATATCTTCTTATAATTTATTTTTTCAGTTTACTGACATCGGTATTCCGATGGATGAACTTCACGAAATGTTAAATGCTGGTGAAATAGCTGACGAGTGGACAAATAGCAATCCAGTGTGGGATGAGGGTCCTTCCACATCGGGTTTGTCCAGGCATGAAAATATATCTGGGGAATCATTTGGAGATATACAGAAACATCCAAGAATTACAAACCATGTAAGTAAAGTTCAAAAAATTAAATTTTTCTTTTTAAATTCATATAAATATTGTTCGACACAGTTTTTCTTAAATATTAATCTATTCTTGAAATATTAGTAGTTGTTGTTTAGAATATAATGTTATAAAACTGATTTATCTTTTGTTTTCTTTGTTACATTTAGAATTTTTATTAAATGTTTAGAAAAAATATTTTCATTTTCATTGGTTTTTTTCTTTTTTTTTTCAAATAATAATTCAAATTAAAATATTCTGTGTTTTTCTATAAAATTTCATCTAAAGGTCTATAGTGCTACAGAATTTTCTGAAAAGTAAGGAAAATTACAAGTTTAATATATGTATTTTTTAAGACAGAACATTGTTTACGATAAACTTTTATATCACAGAATATCCATTTAATCCGTTTAAACAACTCATTGTTATTAATTATCAACTATATTTATTATGATTTTTTTTATGGAAATTTATTAGATAAATTTATTTAAAATTCTTATAAAGTTAATATAATGAAAAAATTTTACATTAAATAATTAATAACATTAAATCGCTAAATGAAAAAATATTATTTTTTAGATTGTTATAAATAGCTATGTTTTTTACTTTTTTTTTATAGGTGTGTGATGTTTGTGAAAAAGTTTTTTCGCGCAAGAATTCTCTCAACCGTCATAGAAAAACACATGTAGATGAAAAATTTTTTACTTGTGATGTATGTGAAAAGAAATTTGGGAGAAATGACACATTAAATCAACACAAAAGAATACACAGAGGTGAGAAGTCTTTTATCTGTGAAATTTGTCAAAAATCTTTTGTAAAATCATATGATTTGAAACGACATATTAAGACTCATTTGACAAAGAAAGAATATAATTGTGATTTGTGTAGCAAAGCTTTAGCTAGAAAGTCGTGTTTGTTCCAGCATATGCGCACTGTGCATGGTCCTTCTAAAAAGAAAAATGAAATTCCTCCTGTTATGAAAAAACGAATTAAAGGAAAAAAACCAGCTTTAGATGTGTTTTGTTCACATGAACTATTTCCTAGTGATGAAGTAAATAGTGACCTTTTAGAATTTTTTAAAGAAACGCGTTCAAGAATTTATAATTTATTATCTGTTGAATTAGATGCTTTCAAATCTATAAAATGGTACATGGTTGTAAAATTGGAACTGTCTCGTAAAAATAGTGATGGTGAAGAAGAAACTATTATAACTCATTTTCGAAGTAATTGCATTATTGATTTAATGCATGATTTTATTTCAGAGCACATCGATGAAGGTTTTTCTAAAATTTCTAATCGTTTTGAAGATTTCCTTCAGTTGGGATCTGGATGGACTCTGAAAAGAATAATTAAAATGGATTTATGTATTGCAAAATACAATCCTCTAAGAGCAAGCTCATATATTCCTCTCCCACTCGAACTAAAAAAGAAGCGAGCAATCCTCAATATTAAAAATTTAGACAATAAATGTTTTATTTGGTGCCTTTTAGCACATGAAATGAAAATCAAAAAGTCACCTGAGCGCGTAAGTCATTATATTCCACACGAAAATAAAATAAAGCTAGGAAAAGTAGCGTGTCCAGTTACAATTAAAAGCATTCCTATCATTGAAAAGCTAAACACATTAAGGATTAATGTATATGGATATGAAGAGAAGAAGGTATTTCCCATTTATATATCAGATCAAACAAATTCTGAATGCATTAATTTAATTCTAATTTCTTATGAAGGTAGGCAACATTATTGTCTTATTAGAAATATGTCTCGTTTGTTAGCAAACCTTACAAAACATAAAGCAGCGAGTTACGTTTGCAATCGATGTCTTCACAGATTTTCTAAAATAAAATACTTGGAAGAACATCATACTTACTGTAACAACCAAACACCACAGCGAATTAAAATGCCTAATGACAAAAACAAAGATTTATTCTTTAAAAATCAAAATTACCAACACAAACTTCCTTTTATAATTTATGCGGATTTTGAGGCATTAATTCTTCCCATTGATAAAGAGGATACTTTAACTAATAATTCGTATACCTTAAAAACTGGCAAACATTTACCTTGCGGTTATGCATATCTTGTAGTAGGTCCCAATGGACAAACTTACAAACCAATAACCTGTTATCGAGGAGAAAATGCCGTGGAGCATTTTTTAAATGCAATTATTAATGAAAAAGATAATCTATGCAAAGTAATGTATGCTAATAAACCTATGCGCATGACCCCTGAACAAGAAAGGCAATTTTTTAGTGAAACTCATTGCTTCCTTTGTAAAAATGAGTTAAAAGATGATATAGTTAGAGATCATGACCATATAAGTGGCCAATATCGCGGTGCTCTTCACAATTTATGCAATTTGAAATACCGAATGAGAAAAGTTATACCTATCGTATTTCATAATTTAAAGAATTATGATTGTCACCACATAATGAGCGCGTTAGGTAAAATTAAAAATCACGATTTCAAAGTAATTGCAATGAATATGGAAAAATATATCGCATTTTCTGTATTAAGCATATATAATAAATGTAAAATAGAATTAAGATTCATTGATAGCTTCCAATTTTTATCTACTTCTTTAGAGACGTTGGTAGCTAATCTTTCGAAACAAAATTTTAAACTTTTAAAAGAGAATGTCCCCGAAAATATGGATTTATTGTTAAGAAAAGGAATATATCCATATGAATACATGACATCTTTTAAAATATTTCAGGAAACGCAGTTGCCTCCTAAAGAATCATTCTATAGTTCTTTAACAGAAGAACATATAACTGATGACGATTATAAACACGCTCAAAACGTATGGAAGATATTTGACATTAAAAATATGGGTCAATATCATGACCTGTATGTAAAATCCGATGTTTGCAACTGGCAGATGTATTCGAAAATTTTAGGTTGATTTGTCAGAAAAAATACGATTTGGATTGTGCTCATCTTTTTACATCTGCGGGACTTGCATGGCAAGCATGCTTAAAGATGTGTGATCAACCCCTCGAATTGCTCACTGATCCAAACATGCATCTAATGATTGAAAATGGCATTCGAGGAGGAATATCCATGATCACACATAGATGGGCACAATCTAATAATAAACATTTGCCGACTTATGACCCAGAAAAGCCGAGTACATATATAATTTATCTGGATTCAAATAATTTGTACGGCTGGGCTATGTCTCAAACCCTCCCTTATGGTAATTTTGAATGGATGTCGACAGAAGGAATAGATTTGGAATGGATACTTTCAATTCCTGATAATGGAGATTCGGGTTACATATTTGAAGTGGATTTATCATATCCACATTATCTACATGATGAGCATAACGAATATCCTCTTGCTCCGGAAAAAATAGAAATAAGTAGAGAAATGTGGTCTTCTTATAACAGAAATTTGGCAGAACATAACTCCTCAGTAACAAATGTAAAATTAACTCCCAATTTAAATGATAAAGTAAAATATGTAACCCTTTTGCAAAATTTGAAATTTTATTTAACCCTAGGATTAAAATTAATTCGGATTCATAAAATTTTAACATTTGATCAAAAACCTTGGTTGAAAAATTACATAGATTTTAATACGAATGAAAGAAAAAATGCTACAACCACGTTCGAAAAAAATTTATTTAAATTAATGAACAATGCCGTTTATGGCATTGGAAATGCCATAAACGGCAATGGAACACAATGGAAAATGTTCGCAAACACAAAGATATTCTGCTAGTAAATACTAGTTCAGAAGCGGAAAAGTTAGTAGCTGCTCCCTCGTTTCGAGCATTCTCTGTCTTTAATAATGATCTTGTAGGCGTTGAGCGTTTAAAAAGGTCTGTTTTCTTAAATAAACCTCTGTACGTAGGGTTTGCCATTTTAGAACTTAGCAAACTTCATATGTATCGATTTCATTATAAATATATCAAAGAACGATATGGTAAAAAAAGCAAATTATTGTTCACTGATACTGATTCGCTTACATATCTTATAGAAACTGACGATATATACGAAGATATGAAACGCGATGCTGAATTTTTTGATACATCGGATTATCCAAAAGAACATCCCTCGTATTCAATAGTGAATAAGAAAAAGATTGGATGTTTCAAAGATGAAACAAATTCAGAGTGCATTCTAGAATTTGTCGGCTTGCGCTCAAAAATGTATTCCATATTAACCAAGAACTGTGAAAAGAAAACGGCAAAAGGTGTAACAAAAACATTTATCAAAAAACATGTGAAACATGAACATTATAAAAAAAGTTTATTCGAATCTGTTAGATCGAGAGGATTTCAATCTAGAATACAAAGTTTTAAGCATGAGCTATATAGCGTAAAAACAAACAAAATTGCACTAAGCAGTTTTGATGACAAAAGATATATATTGGATGATGGAGTGGAATCTCTTGCATATGGACATTACAAAATTTAGTTTGATCTTATGCTTTATATTGGTTTCAGTAAATAATATTGTTAAATAACATTGTTTGACTGTTAATTTAATGAAATTATTTAACTTACTCTTATAATGTATCTCAATTTATGTAAACAATTATGTTTCCTTTTTTAATTCAAAAATGCATATGAAATTGTAGAAACTTGTATAAAATGATTAAATAAAATTGATTTTTTATTGTATAAAAGAATTTATTTATTCATTTATTTATTAAGTTTTATTTCAACTTCACATTAAAAATTAATGATCACAGTAAAAGAAATTTTTATTTTTATCATTTTTAAGCTTTCCAAATAAAAGTAAATTTAATCACTTTTCGATAAGTACAGTTCATTTTAAATTTTTTCTGGTAACAATCACCAACAGATGGCAACATCAAAATCATTCTAAAAATATTTTCTAAGTTCAATATATTCTGTTTCTAAATTGGAAATAAATGAACCAAAATAAATTATTTCCAAAATATTTCAGAGTCCGTTTCAAAAAACTCTTATCACCTCGTCAGTGAGATGACATATTGCACACCTCACAAATCGGAAAATAATCTAAATCCATCCTCTTACACAATAAATTTAACAAATCGAATTTTCACCAATCCAGTTACTCATTTCACCTGTCCCATTTACCATCTTTGTCATCCTCATCCATCACCCACAACCAACGCATTGGGTGCATTAGAACTCCACCACGGCGGGGAGAATATCACCGACGCGTATTGGATGCGCTAGAACCCCAGGTGCGCTAGAACCAGTACCAACGCGTTTTGGGTGCACTTGAACCCCACCTGCGCCAGCGCAATCTGGGTGCACTTGAACCCCACCTGCGCCAGCGCCAGCGCAATTTGGGTGCGCTTAAACCCCCATCTTCACAGCTACTGATTAATTTAGTTCATGTGAAATTGATTTATAAATGTCATCAATTAATTTTGATCGTATTATTTTATTGTTTTAGTTCATTAAATTTGATTTATAAATATGAATTATTATAACATAATATTATATTTTTTACTCAATAATATAAACATCTTCATTTTAATTCTTTTTTTTTTTTTTTCCCTATTATGTGGCCTTGAGGAAGATTTGTTGAAAATTTGGAGCCTGATAAACCGGTTTAAACCATTCCAATCGTTTTAAGTCGTGGTGGCCTCTGCTTCTTCTTAATCTTATTTCGGTTTCATTTTTTGTTTGAGTTTTCCTATGTTTCATATAGTTTTTAGTTATTATATTATATACTAGCAGGTTGTTACGCCTGCTTCGTTGGTCACTATGTTTAAATGAATTTCCAAAAGAATTGGATCAGTATTTATTTTTTAGATCACATCTATATTAATAAAATCAGAGTTTTGTCTGTAAATTTGTCGGAATCGAAACATTTTGCGATATCTTCACGTTTTACACCCCATGAAAGCCGAAAATGACTTCAGAAAATTTTGCCTGTGTGTGTGTGTGTGTCTGTGTGTGTGACATCGTGTCCGAATGTCGCTTTTTTTGTCCGGGCATCACTTGAGAACGGCTGGACGGAATTCAACGACGCTTGGCAGGAATTTAGGTCTTCACCCAACTTAAAATTATATCTATCAACTTTTCAGAAATTTCTCCCCGTTCCCCCCCCCCCCCTAGGGGGTAAAATACTAAAACACTTTTGTCCGGGCATCACTCGAGAACGGCTGGACGGAATTCAACGGCGCTTGGCAGAAACTTAGGTCTTCACCCAACTTAAAATTATATCTATAGAAATTTTCAAAATTATGATTAGTGTTTAAATTGTGGGCAAAAAACGCCTACGCATGCGCCATAAATATATTTTCACTAAAACGCTTTGAATGGAAAAATAAAATATGAAAATAAATTTTTAAGTCAAAGACTTTTTTATTCACGTGATTCGCACTACAAATTATGAAAAGATTGAAATGAAGTGTTGCCATCTAAGTTTCATACTTTAGTTAATTAGAAAAAATCTAATTGTCGTATCGAAAAACTGTTTACACTCTAAGATTCAGAAAAATCACCACTTTCATTTGGTACTGAATTTGTAACGATAGGTCTGATACTTCTAATTTATTTTTCCCTTTTTACGTTGCCACTTAAATTTCATACTTTAGTTATTTTTTAAAAATCTAATTGTCGCATCGAAAAACTGTTTGCACCCCTGGATTCAGAAAAATCGCCGCTTTCATTTGGTATCAAATTTATAAATATAGATCTAATATTTCTAATGTATTTTACCCTTTTTCCGTTTTTAACCCAGATTCGGTAAAAGGTTTTATATTTATATATAGGCATTTATATATTTTTTTATTTTCCAGAAATAAAATGAAATATTTTTTATTTCACGTGAATAATGAAAATTAGAGAGAAAAATACCTACAAAAGTTGGTGATTTTTTTTTTAAAATGAGGAATTTGCACGTGGATAAATATTTTCATGGAGATATTTGGCATTAGTTTAATATTTTTATTTAATTAAGCAGTACTTTTCTTTCCTGCAGTAAAGAAAATTTTTTGCTGTTATTATGTACCTTATGAGGTTTTTTTTATGTTCTCCCCTTAATTGTAAATGATTATAATTTGGATTTTATCAAGATTTTTTATTTTTATTTTGTAAATATCAGAGAAGAGTTTTTATTTTATTTTATTATTTTATTTTATTTTATTTATTTATTTATTTTGTGTATGGAACAGCTTTAGTATTGGATCCCTTTGGCATAATTTGAAATTCGGAACCGAAGTAGCTTGGACGTTTCTCGCCAAGATCCTTAATTGCACAATTGAGATAGCCAATATTGCCACAATTGAGATAGCCTGTGCGTTTTGTATTTATTTATTTATAATATTTTCTATTAAAGACTTCTGTGGTCACGAAATTTGGTGCGTAAATTGTTTGTTTGCATCCGGCACTTATTGTAATTGGATTTCACGAAATTCGAAATCCCCCCCCCCTTCTCATAGTCGGAGGGCAATAAACGGTATAACTTCAGTATAACCTCACAGCTGAATTTGACGATTTTTCTTTGGCGCAGTTTTGAAGGATAACGATGTTGTTCTGGACTGTTTGCGATATAATATGGCAGCCTAATATGTTGTTTATTTTGGATTTATGATTTTATGTTTTATGATTTATGATTTAGATTATGATTTTATCATTTATCATATATGATTTATGATTTAGCCATAATCGCCAACAAAAAAAATCGCCAAATATGGTTGTGGGGTTATACTGAAGTTGTTCCCTATAAACATGTGTAAAAACATGTCTTTCCGTTTGAATTCGCTTTGAATTATCTTAGAATGGCGAATTTTGGTGTGCGGATATTGATTAAGTGTACGCATTATGTACATTAGTGTGATTTTGGAAAACTTCGAACTCACCCGCTGAGGAAGGGGAAGTAAGAAGTGGGTAAGTTGTGCCGAAGACAGTGGAGATCCAGACTCCTCACTTTGCGAGCGAGAAAACCTGTACCAATCACAGCGAGAACTTAGGTTATTAATAAAGATATGGGATTTTGACAACTCATTTAAGTTTAATGTCCTGCGAAGCGGGCAAAGCCTGCTAGTTATAAATAAAAACTTAAAAAAAAAAAAAATCACATTACATTGAAATTGCTCTAGATCTTGATTCGGGTACTCGCTGCCTACGGCAGCTCTTTTCTCCGCCCGTGACCAGGTTCCCAGTATCTGCAGAAAGGTCTTTTCCGGGCACTTCAATCTGGGTATTTATCGATGACTTTTTTAAAGAAAAATCTCTAACTCTTTTTTTTTTTTTTTTTAATTTTGGAGAAAACGCCGTTTGAATGTTTGTTCCTCATTTATAAAGATATACCTTTTACAGGGATGTATGAAAGAATACTTACGCATTACAATCCATTGTTCAAAAATACGAATTTTGGACTAAATACTCAAGATCCAATTATAATTTTTGCCTGAGCTCGCTTATTGAATTATATACTGCACCAAATTTGTTTAAAAGCCCGATATTTACTAAAGGTTCAAAAATTTGAGTGGAGTCTCACCAGATTTATTAACAATTATCTATTTACATAGACTGGCTATTTTTAATCTTTGGAAACCAAAATGCATCCCCCCCCCCCGTTTTTTCCAGTCTAAGTAAATAGTAAACGTTTTCACCATGCAGACTGGCCGTAACCAGCCAGAGATAACAGAGGAGGCTCTTAAACTTAAAGGGGGGGGGGGGTTGAAGAATAAATCTTATGTAAATTAATTTAGTTAACCCTGTTGCAGCATTTTAGTAGTAATTCTAAACATAAAAAATGTCAAAAGCGCATGTAGATGGTTTCCAAACACATTTCTAGGAAAATCCTAACATTAAGTTTTAAGTATTTAAAAAAAAAAAAAGAAAAAAAAACAGACATTAATGAACAAAATTAAAAATTGTATGTAGCATTATGTAGCTGTGTAACCTTACTAAAAAAGGCAAATAAACTTTTTACTAAAAAAAGAGGTTGCCACATACATAATCATATAGCAAAATCGCAAGATAATATGTCGTAAACTGATTATTATTATTGTGGTTGCTGTAGTTTAGGAAGTTTGGGGTTCATTTCTGGAGTGTGTTTCAGAAAAAGAGAGATTGACTCTTTTTTCCTACTTATATTTTAACTTTTAAGGGAATGAGACCGTGAATTCCTCTGATTTAGTTAGAATACATGAATAAAATTTCAATGCCATTGTTGTTTTAGATACATACTTATTACATATTTTTTTAAAAAAAAACTTGTTTTCGTCCGTAATACAGAGCAAAATCAGAAGAGCTTATGCGGGACAAATAAGCTGCTAAAAGTATTCCTCTGACTCTACCTTTTTTAATTGCCACATCACTGTCTCAGCCAAACCCCATGTCAGTGTAAGGAGAAATTTGTTTTCAGAATTATTCATTACTTAATATATTGTTTTTTAATTCCGTTTTCCCATTCAAAAAATTCATAGCCGTTAAATTAGTTCTTATTTTCCAAAATTGATTTCTTTAAATTTTATTATTTGTATTTTATTTGGATCACATTAAAAGGCTTGGTTTCGTGTCCGAACTCTCTGTTTAGGTGCCACACAACGACAGAAATTTCCTTTACACTTAATAGGTATGCATTTAAACTCATAAGAACGTCCTAATATGTATAAACTCTCATTGATATCTAACAATATACAATAGAAAATTTAAAAGTTTAAATTGAATCCATTATCCTCTTTCTGATTCAATTACTTTTCTCCATTTTTCTTCAGTTTAGAGTTCCACCATGAAACTGATGCAAAATAAGTGAATTAAGTGACCATTTGAACAAAAAAAGTGAATAAGTTCTAAAAAAAAAAGTGGCTTAAAATTTTTTTATCCTCCTGAAACATAAGCTAGTATTTTTAGAAAAACATGAAAAGTTAATGGCGGCATAAGATTTTTCTATTTTTTACTACAATATATATATTCATGTATAAGTTGACCTCTAACTTTTTTAAAAGAAATTTTATAAACTATTAAGTTTTTGTGTATAACTCAAATCACATTTCTAATAAGATGTTGAGAAAGGACATTAAAATTAAAAGTAGATTATATCTTTTTCTTTTGATTAATATTGTGTTTTTCATCAGAATCATTAAAATGCCAATATAGATTTATTATGATACAAATATATATTATTGATTGATTACTGATATTAGATTAATATTATTTATTGGTTGGCAGCCCGATATTAAATTTCTATTTTTTATTGCCATTTCAGGAGTTATTTTAATTATTAGTACTCTTCTGTTGTGCAAAATTGTTAGAGACTATATCACGTCCTATTATAGCCCACTGAAAAAAAAATCTTGAAACTGAAGGAAAAATAGGAGCATGTTTTGCTGATATTTTAGCGAAATAATAATAATAATGATAATAATAAATTTAAAAATAAATAAATAATAATAAAAGTCTGGTGTGGCCCTCACACGACTTTCTCTTATTCTAAAATTCAATACCATAAAGGCAGATTGCACATTAAGGATAAGACAACGAATACTGTTATATAAACGATAAACCTTCGTTAAGAACAATTTAAAATAGGCTTCAGAAAAGCTTCATTTGACAAACAAATCTGTATGTGGGGGCGGTAGCCCCTCTAACGGAAATGAAGCGTTTGAATCAAACTTGAAAGTCTGGAATCTTGGTCTTTAAACTTGAAAGTCTGAAGTCAATGGGGATTGATGCTACAGCCCACCCTCAACTCCCCGCTTTATATTGTACTTACATTTAAAGAGAATTCAAAAGCTGTTATTGAATTTAAATGTTCATTTTAAATTATTCAGACAACTTTCACACGCACCATTTCTTGAAAATTATGAATTTTGATAAATTTTTTGAAGCAACCACCTTATATTACCTTCAAAATACAACATTTGAATTGCCTGACATTACTTGTTTTTAAGTTGTTCTGATAAAAGACATAAAAAAAAAATTAAACGTTAAAAACATGACTTCAGTATTCAAGGAACCTTATAAAGTGTCAATATACAATAACTATAAGATTTAAAAAAAAAAAAAAACTTTTTATATGCCATGTTTTAAATTTTCCGATGAATCATAGAGCTCTTATCAATGTGCCTAAAATTTTTAAATTGATAATGATGTCAATTTTTGTGATATGCAACATTTAACTTTTTATAATTTTTTAACGTTCACGTTTAATTAAATGTATTTATTTTTATGTCGAAAGAAAATGAACTCGTAATTTTTTTTTTTTTGGCAACAATTAAATTATAGATAATATTTTAATGGCTATTTTAACGCTATTAGGATGTTATTATTTTCATATTTTAATTAATTATAAGAAAATTAATCAAAAATTCGAAAATCGGACTTTGAAGTATTGTGTTGTCACCGGGTTTTGAGCTACTGTGAATCTTTCCAATGTCTAGCTAGTAGGGAACTTAGTTAAAATTCGATTGCAAGATTTGTATTGGACATAACAAACAAACAAGAACAGAAGTTAATAAAAACATGGTAAAAAGCAAACGCTAAATAACTATTTCCAGCCCTATACATCTTCTAAAAATTATGTAGACCGCGATGTGCCCTTAAATATAATCCTATATTTATAGCATGTAGCACAGGCTGAAATGCACTTCCATTATTTCCAAGTATTATCCCACTACATACTAGTTCTTTTGTGTAGCCCTGTAAACGAACGGTGAAGAATTTTCATACCATATTCTACATAAAACATACTTTTATACTTACGAAACATATATATTCCTTTCATTTGGCTTAGTGTCATTTGGCTTAGTGTATAGATGTTAAACTCTACTTACTTGCAATTTCCGCCATTGATGTAATATATATGAATTCTCTTGGAAACCCTGTACACGAACCATTTCCTTCTTCTGAACGAAAAGTTTAAGTGTAACATCTCTATATGATACAAATTTAGAATACTGAGTTTGGACTTTACTGCTGTTTGTTCTTGGGATATGCTAATAACATACACACAGACCAACCGCTAAAAACCTATTTTTGTATTCAGGGGACCTCAAAACGTGTAAATATAACAAAAATTAGATTTCGAAAATTTCCCCCAAAACAATACTTTCCCTATCATATAAGTACTATTCTCTATCATATGTAAGAGAAAGTAAAAAAGGAGGGCTGAAGAGTAAGACAAAGAAAGGGGAATTCCATCGGTCCAAATATTACTATCAGTTTTTTGGAATTTTAGTGAAAATTTTAAATTTCACGAGATTTTCCTGAGATTTAGAACTTTGTTGGTTCTGGAGAACTACTTCAGGACCAAAGCACATCAGTTCCCGAGTTAAAATTGGTTTTAGCGGATATTTGACTTTTTAAGTTTTTCAACGATTGTTACGAAGAATTTCTGAAAATGTTCTCGGAAAGCATTTGTACAAATTGATAGTAACATTTGATAACCTAGATTTTTTTTTTCTCTAATCAAAGCATTTATTTTTTGGTAAAAACCGAATTGTTAACGCAGGGGAAAAAATGCAAAAAAATGAATTAGAACTTTTCGTAATATATTTGATTTCTAAAATGTAGACAATATCCATATTTTTCCAGAAATTTTTGGTGTTTCTAGGTATTTCCAGATAAATTTCTCATTTGTTTTTTTCAAGATTATTCTAGGTAGTGGGACACCTTCACCTAATGTAACCTAAAAACCATATAACAGTTGTTATATGCGCATAACAACTTCGAGCATCAACAACCCTTCGAGCATCATTTTTATGCGTGCAGCAGTGCTCTAGCTACCAGAATTCTTTCTTTATATAGTTTCTTTCTGCTAATATATAGGTTCCTTTTTTCACCCTCTCAGAATGGGGGAAAATTAAAAAAATATGGACAGGGTGGGCAGAAGGGCAAGAGCTCAGACAGCCCCATTCATCCACGTAAAATTGTAGAAAAATACGTTAGTCAGTCTATATATGTATACTTATATAAGCTGATGAATTTTTTTATTGTTCCATTTCTAATTTGACACGATTTTCTGCAAGCGAACAGAGGAAACGGAAAATTTATTAGGCAGAAAGGCAAATCATTTTCTTCTTTTGTCTCCAATGATAAATAATAATAATAATCCAGTTAGTCTACTTTATTTATTTTTAAATTTTATTCATTTAAATTGGACACGGTTTAATTAAAGGAAATTCCGAAAGAATTAAACAAGATATTTTAACTATTAGTAAAATTTTGTGACTAGGGCACGATTCCATAGTATCTTAATATAATCAGGTTCTATTAATATACATGCAAAAAATATTATTTCATTTCTATATCTTGATTGTATCTCAGCCTAGATAAATAATGAATTTGCAACATGTGTATTATGCGAAGTAAAATCAACCTATATATTGTCTGTACATTTGAACCATACCACTATTAGCAATAGACTACCCCTGATATTAGCAATAAGCTACACACATCAATTAAATCATGAGTGAATTGATAATGTCCGGACTATAAGGTAAAGGTCCCATTCATTTAAAAAGTGGAATGTTCTTTCCCTCATTCATAGAATGAAATAACCTGAATATGCAATTATGATTAGTAGTGTCTTTCACTGGCTGTTCCAGAGTTAATTAATTCATTTATTATATTATATTATTTATTTTTTAGGCTAGTTTTCTCTGCATCATGCGAGAAATCTGTCACCATCCAAAACATCACATATTCATTTCTGAAAATTATGGAGTGGAAGACTGATTTTTTATACCAACTATGAGGAAAATACCAGAGCCGGGAATCGAACCCGGGCCTTCCGCTTTACGTGCGGATGCTCAAACCATCGAGCTGCCCTGGCTGATTACCAGCTAGGCATTTCTCACATAACATTCGTTGGCAAAGACACCGAGTCTGCAAACACAGCTGTATCAAGTGACAATATTAATCATGGCACAACTCCAATAGATCATGAAATTTTTCTATTTTATTTAGAAATTTATTCATTAAGCCTGATAGTTCGTTTCTGAAAATTATGGAGTGGAAGGCTGATATTTTATACCAACTATGGGGAAAATACCAGAGCCGGGAATCGAACCCGGGCCTTCCACTTTACGTGCGGATGCTCAAACCATCGAATGGCTCTGGTATTTTCCCCATAAAAAATCAGCCTTCCACTCCATAATTTTCAGAAATGGACTACCAGGCTTGATGAATAAATTCCTAAATAAAATCGATCACATATTAATTTAGAGAAAAACACGTTGTGTATAGCTTCAGCACTTCTTAAATCAATATCATATGAGGCATATATAAAGGTACTAGCGAGCCACTCTTGACCGAATAGCTTAAAGCATGTTTTGACAGTTTAGATCAAGGGTGGCCAATCCGCGACCCATCTTGTAGAACTTCGCGACCTGCGACGGAATTCGTGAAATTAAATTTTACATATTTCATTAAAATATTAAAAATTAATAAATTTGTTCCAACTTTTCGAAGGGAAAATATGTGTGTAGTTAGATAAACAAATATTGCAGTGGTTATTGTTAATAAAATATTATAAGAGCAGTTATTGAATTTTTTTTATTCTAATTATAAATGCATAGTACTTTTTTGACTGTTCTATTGTTAATGCATGAATAAAAATATATTTAATAGTAACGTATTCTGATCCAAATCTTCACATAACACTTAAACATATATACAGTAAAACCACAATTATCCAACTTTCCGCTTATAATTTTTTCCCCCTACAATTCCCATTTTTAAAAATACTCAAAAATTCTGACCTTGATCTCAAAAACACTCAGGTGCACTAAAAGCTGTCAAAAGTGTGTAGAACAACAAGAAGAAGCGACATCAGCAATATTGTTATCCTTAAAAATAATGGTGAAACATTACGGTAGAAAAACAACAAAGTACAGTCGGCAGCAAAAGTATCCGAGCATTAGCCAATAATTCCGATATAAAAAAAGTGCACTTAATACTGTTTTGTTAAATAAATCCTTGTCGAATTATGTTCTTAGACTGACTAAGAACATGACTCGACAAGGTTTTATTTAACAAAGCTGTATTAAGTACACGTTTTGTAGACAGGGATTATTGCTAGTGCTCAGATACTTTTGCTGCCGACTGCAACTTAAAACAAAATAATTATAAGATAAAACTTTTTATAAACCATGTTTTTAAATTTTCTGCTGAATCAAGCTATAGAACTAACTACATTAGCACTTTATCAATGCTTATCATTACAAAATTGTAAATAATTGTATTTATTTTTGTATAAATTCTTTGAAAGAGGCTTAGTAAGTTGATAAAATGTCGATTTTCTGCATTTCCAGCTCTTTTTCCCGTTAAAATAGCTTAATTCCCCTCGCATTAAAAAGCTCCAATAGGCAGGTAATGGATTTGGCGACTTTTTCCCCTTGGCGACTTTTGGCGAGAAAATTCTTATCGATATTTCAAAGTTGGTCGTTCTCATGTGATTGGTTAAAAAGTTACATAAAATTTGAATTTAAAAAAAAAAAAAAAAAAAAGTTTGTTTTAAAAATAAAATATTAATCCTTTCAGAACAACATATATTTGCATCATGAACTACATTAGCACTTTATCTGC
Organism: Salticus scenicus; assembly: GCA_963930645.1. Taxonomy (NCBI): domain Eukaryota; kingdom Metazoa; phylum Arthropoda; class Arachnida; order Araneae; family Salticidae; genus Salticus; species Salticus scenicus. The sequence goes on along the minus strand of OZ005662.1, from coordinate 48,450,850 downwards.
GTATAGAAAAATCTTTAAAGTGATAATGACGTCAATTTTTGCCAGATGCATAATTTAACTTTTTGCAATTTTTAACACTCACATTTAATTAAGTGTATTTATTTTTATGTCGAAAGAAAATGAACTCGTAATTTTTTTTGGCAACAATTAAATTAAAGCTAATATTTTAATGACTATTTTTATTGCTATTAGGAGCTTACTATTTTCATATTTTAATTAATTAAAAGAAAACTATTCAAAAATATGAAAATCTGACTTCGAAGTATTGTGTTGTCACCGGGTTCTGAAAGTTTCAAATGTCTAGCTAGTAGGGAAGCTAGTTAAAAATAGATTGCAAGATTTGTACCGGACAAACAAACAATAATAGAAGTTAATAAAAACATGGTAAAATAATTAAGGGCTGTCTTAGTTAAGAACACTTTAATTATCGTAACAATATAAATTACACGTGATGTGTATAACATTTGTATTTCTTAAAACATACATCTAAGCCTACATAATTTATTTTATTTACAATTTCTATTTTAACCGAGTTAGTCTTGGTTCACATTAACTTGGATAATCCAGAATCTACTGTATATGCTACACTGCGACCCACCTAAACACAATGACCCACCAAATGTCCAAGTGTTTTTGGTTAAACAGGCCTGATATGGATGACTGTTTACAATAATCTGGCGCATTCATTATAGACAGTTTGTATTGGTAGTGCCCTACACATAGAAATACACTTAATAAGTATAGAATTATGGTTTTGATTTCATAGAAATAGAGACGCAGTTTTTCTAATGTAGTGTTAATAGTTAGTATAGAATATCGTTTTAGAGAATATTTTTTAAAGCTGTTTTTATTATTATTATTATTATTTTAATCATTTTTTAAATTATACCTTGAAATGTTTAATGACTTTTTCCTGATGCATGATTTTTTTTTTTTTCCTTCTTATACTCAATGCACTTAAAATGCAACACATCCAACATTTAAGCAATTCATTAGAAAATTCTGAAAATAAATTATTTTGCGATTACATAAAATCATTTACATGAAATTTTAAATATGAAATTTTCAATTCTTACAATATATATATATTGTATTAGAAACCATCTTAAAGTTGTTTACAAACAAAAATTTCTAAAACTTTTATAAAAAGTTGGTGAGAAGAAATAGTTTATTTCTTATATTTTAGTTTTATTCGAAAATTCTGCTCAGATTCCAACATTTACCTTGCCCTTCCAAGGGTTAAGGGTAGAAAAAATATTTTTTATTCTAAAAAATCAACTCGTAATTTATTCATTCTAATGTAATTTAAAAAACTTAAAAGTAAAGTTAAAAGTATAACTTTATCATCATATATAAGTGTAAGTCATTTATTTATAAATAGGTATTATTAACTCTTGCCAATATAGTTGTTATTTATAAATGATCTTTTTTTAAAGTATTTAACTATAACTTGTATTGATTTTAGTCTTCACAACAAAATAAATACTATTAATATGAGTATCAAGTAGTTACTAAAAAGAATTTTGGTCTACAAGTTTGCCTAAAAGAATATGTTTTCAATGACGAGGCACTTGCGACTGACCAGTGGCCGAAAAAGGGTCGCCGAATTGATGGCCATTTGTGAAGGATTGCTCAGTGGGCTGCCATCGCTGTTACAAGGCGAGGCATCAATGGCTTGACCGGGATTCGAACCCAGGACCTACCGTGTGGGATTCAGGGACGTTAACCACCACACTATATAAGCGGCTTAAAAATGTGTAATAATTAAGATTTAGTTAACAGAGCTACATAAAAGAATTTCAGTATTTTATGTAATTATCAGATTAGCAAGAAATTAGGTACAAATATTTATGATTTTGCCTTATCAGTTACATTGAATATGCTATCAAATGTTTTGTGTATCTTAAGTTTGTAGCTTGTTTACAAGAGCACACAAAACAATGTCGGTACATTACAATATATATGTATGGAATTTCATTTTCGCGCATTTAATATTGTTATAGAGCATTCAACATAAAGAAATTAGCATGAGTTACTTATATGCTTAAATCATGGTTTCTGTATAAAATAGTATGCATAGAATTAGCATAAATTAATTTAAAGGATACACAAATAATTCTACCGTGTTTTATAATAATTTGTCTTCAATAAATTCAACTAAACACGCATTCAGAAAATAAATAAATAAATAAATACAATATTTCAGTCATGAAATATTTTTTATTCACAGTAAATATGACAATTTTTCTGCCATACCAAGAGTTAATTTACATGAAAATTAGAGTAATTATTATAGAAAAACAAATATCAGAGACAACCTGTCATGTTCAATGTTGCTCATCTAATTTGAAAGATAACTCAATAATAATACTAGAAAGAGATAATAAAAATAAAATCATAATAAAAAACACGATACACATGGCATTGCGAAACAAAAACATTTTTTTTTTAAAGTTTTCTTGTAGTTTGTTTGCCATATAATTGGCAGCCTTGATATGCAGCTCACTGGATTCTGTCGGATATTGTTTTATGAAAGACTGCCATTTCACACTTGTAACAATTTCTTTTATTTCTCGGCAGAATAAATCTGTGGCATTCTTGAGAAGTCCCTTCTCGTCATATCCGAGAGCCAAGACAACGAAATCGCAAAAACTATCTACCGAAATAGTATTTTTCATAAAGCAGACACATTCTTCTTTCAGCTGATCTTCCTGATATTTGTCCGCCAATTCATATAGAGCAGTGACGTTTCCCACGGAGAAGTCATCCACTTTTCCTGTATACAGGAAGTGGATGAAAGAACGGAAAACGTCTGGTTCACAGTCTTTGATGGATACGGTACCTGCAGCCTTTTCTTTCATCTCAGCATTCAGCGTAGACTTGAAGTAGGGATTTCGGCCAGCTAGGATATTTTTATGAAGCCGAAATTCTTCATTCTTCACAGTAATTATTATGTCGCTATGTTCTTGTGCGTCACATATGCTTGCCAAATCATCCAAAAGCTTTTCATTGGCTGAAAAAAAAAAAAAAAAAAAAAAAAAAAATGTAAAATATTTCTGCGGCACATAATGTTTTCGAAGTCTAAGTCACATATATATAAAAAAAAAAAAAAAAAAAAAAAAAAGCAAATGTATTAATAAATGAAGAATTACAATATAAGAAAACAATTATGCATAAGAAAATATTATACAAGGGGCGTAACATACATTATACTAAAGGAAATATTATATTATAAGTACACACACACAAATGAAAAAAAGCGTCATTTGGTAAAAGACTCAGTTTTGAAATAGACCTTTTCTGTATTCCAATTTTTGTTTGAATATCTACAGTGTTGCCAGATTTGGGAACTTTTTTATTCAACTACCACCAATAATTTTGAGAAGTGATATTTGATATTCATAATCCGCGTTTGTAATGATCGATAGGTGGCGCTTTTTCATCTTTTGTTGTTAGTAAATATAATACCCACGTGTATTTATTATTGTTCTATTTGTGTTACTACTTAATATTCGTGCTATAATTTCTCCGTCATTACATCATGGAAAATGGATTGCTTTTGGAAAAAATATTTCAGTTTATTCAAAGTTCGATCGGAAGTAAATGTTTAACTGGAAGCTGAACAAATATTAGTTTCAAATCATCTGATTAACTCTTTACTTCCATTAACTGAAGCAATTGAAATTTTAAATTTGTCATTTGGAAACAAATGGAAGCTTAATTCTGGATTTCATGATCCTTTGCAGTTACACTGCGGCACACAACAGTATGTGTTATCTTTTTTACCAGATTTATTCTTTTTTATTGAATAAATATATGTGAAACTAAACGCATCGAATATACAGCAAGCAATGGCGTCTCGACGAAAGCCGAAAGCTTTTCGTGTTAATTGTTAATTTCACCTTAGCCCACTAGAGGGCGAGCATTTCATTACAATCGCGGACAAACGGTTAATCTTCAAAGAGATTAGGCAACTGTTGCAATTAAAATTTATTGGTGGATATTGAATAAAAAAGTCCCCAAATCTTGCAACACTGAATATCTACTACTCTAACAATGTTATATTTACCTATATAGGTTTTGATAATGTGGCCTAGTAGCCATTTTAGAAAGAGCAAATTATCCTCTTTTATGACAAACATATCGCTTAATTTTACATTTTCTTTCTCAAAATACCATTTGGCTCTTTGCTGCAGATTGTTCAGGTAATTATTGCTCCAAAATTTCCAAAATGTTTGAGTTAATTTACATGTTTGTTGCCACAAATTTAATTTATTGATTTGAATGTTGATCAGTGAGGGTTCGGGGATGGACGTTAGTGATCGACCAATAACGAAATGGCCAAGTGTCAGAGTTTTCCAATCCTCGATGTTCGCTGTTCAACATTGATGCCATTTGAATCATGGTGGTTTAGAAGGCCTCGTACATCAATTTAACAGCGTCACCTATAATAATTACAAAATGAAAAAATTTCACATATTGAAAATTCGTATTTTGCAGCTTCAACATAAAATATAAAAAATTAAAAAAATAATTTTTTAGAAAAGGTGCGTCAATTTAACAGCTGGGAATTTTCTGAATGTGAAAACAGAATTTAAAAATATGTATTAGTTAATAAGTTATTTGTAAAGAAACATTTCCCATAGAATAACATTAGTTTCGGCTTCCGGCGGTGGTGAGTGAAGAGGGCCCTTAAGTCTTTATTGCCTCGAACGAGAGTACTCCCATTAACCGGAAAAATTTTAGTACACTTACCACGTCTGCACATAAAACGTTTTAATGCAGTTATAAGTGACTCTGGAGTTAAGTCAGAGTCGAATTCTAAACGTACAGCCTTAGTTTCATGAACATTCTATTCTATTCTATTCTATTAGACTTGCCGAGTTTCAATGGTTCCAAAACCACTATATAGCTGATGCCAAAAAATTTTTTCGCTAACAAAAATTTCTGCATGGTAACAATGGGATGATAGATCTATATAAATTACTATATCTATGCTCAATAATCCTTTGATTTAAATAATCGTTCATAATTTCAGAATAATTCTGAAAAGTTTCAGGATTCCGACGAAATTTTCTCTGTAACAATTCTAGGCAATTTTTTATTAAATTAAAGTTATTATTGTCCACCTGTTTCGGATCCTTCTTCCAAGGTAACTTGATTTCATAACGATCGGTCATATACATGACAGTTTTGTCAAAAATTTGTTGGGCTTGATTGTTGTTGTTGTTGTAGCGGGAGACCTATAGCTGCTGGGGCTGTTGTCTCAACTGTTCCATAGTGTTGGGCTTGATCTTCCTCTACTGGTTTTAAATCATCACGTTGAATTCCAAAGGATTCCAACCGCCAGAATTGGGTTAAATTATTATTTATTTCATCAAAATCTCTAATAAAATAAGACTGATCATAGTTTCTATATAAAAGTACCATTAACACTAGTGGATCTGCAGATCAGAAGCCTCAACGTCCTGTTTACATCAGACATTATTCAAAAGGTCATTTTTATTTATTCCTTATTATGTAATCGTATATATTGATTCGATCGACTTGTTACCATAATCAGATACATTCCTGAGAGGGGCTGCCGCCCCCCTCAAATTGTAAATAATTGCATTTTTTTTTGTATAAATTCCTTCAAAGAGGTTTAGTAAAGTTAATAAAATACTAACTTTGTGCATTTCTAGTCGTTTTAGCTTTGAAAAAGCCTAATTTTCCCTTAAAAACACTTAAAAAAGCTCCAATAAGGGAAAAAATAGATTTGGCGACAAATTTGGCGACTGTTTCCCTCCTTGGCGATTTTTTTTGGCGAGAAAATATTTATTAGGGATATACCAAATATGGAAGCTCTAATCTCATTATGAGAAACGAGAATTTTCCAGAACAGTCTGTGTTCAATAGAAAAGTATAAAAGGAGCATTTTTCGCCAAGGCGGTCAGTGTCAGATCTGTGTCAGTTTTGTCAAATGCTTGCTTAGCTTTGAGTCTCTTTGGATGAGACTTTCTTTATGTGTTATTGCTAAACAGTTTGTACTGTTGTTTTGCTGTTAACGGCTGTTGTTTAAGCTGTGTTTGCTTGTTGAATTGAAGCTGATACTTAATTTATAGACCTGTATTTTTCTGGAATAAATCACTGAATTTTGGCAAGTTTCGCCTTTTATTCTCGGAGAACTTACGGACCCCCAAGTCCGCAACAATATGTATTCTTAATAAACGACGGTCTTGCATTATTTCCCTGAAATTCATAAATACCAAATTTCATAACTACCAATTTTCTTACAAAAAAATTACATAGTATATCGGAAATATTATGCGTAACATTTAAACTAATTTCCAATTCTATGCTCACAATTATCAACAGGAAAACATGCTTTTAAAATTCCAATAAAATTTCACTATATTTGATGGGGTATAACCATGTTAAAATAAACTTTTAAGAAATATCGAATATAGACTGCAATAGCACGAAATTATTTTATGTATCCCGGAAAAAGTAGCCACAGTCATTATAAATGCCAATAATAAGAATAAACTTAATTAATTATAACTCATTAATTTTTCAAACTAATTTCACATCATTTGGATGATTACAGCACATACTCGGAATTATTTTGTGTGGTCCCATAAATTATTTAGTCTATACATAACCTTTTTTAAGAGTAAACATAATTTTAAGCATCTTTATAATGTATGTTAATTTTATTAAGTTCAATTCAGCATAAACGCGTTAAAGAGCGCGCTTAAATAAAAGTTTGTCCATAGGCTCTAATGTTACGAAATTCTTTCTTGAGTCTCTGTAAACAAACCGTAAACATTGTATACACCAGTAAAAACTATTCAGCTTATTTTGCGTTTAAAATTAATAATTGTTCCAAATTTAACATCATTTGGATGACTACGTGACATTGTCAGAACACTTTTGTAAGGTCCTGTACATTAATTAGAAAGCTTAAGAGCACATATTTTCTTCAAACAACATGCATTTAGGCATCTTACGTACGCTAGTTTCATTTTCTTCATTGCAAAGTAATGATATTAAAATGCGTTTAAAAGAAATTCACCCCATACGCCGCAATGTTAAGAATTTTGGCGTGTCCCTATACACAGTTTATAAACAATATAGCAATAAAAATTATACAGCTACTTATATGCAAAGCTGGAACGTGTGCGCCAATTTCCAAGTCAACCGAAGGACTTTTGCGGCCGCTATTGCGGTACATACAAATTCTTCCCATAGGTCGTAATGATAAAAAAAATTGGCTTGTTCCTGTACACGAACTACAAATGGAATGCACACCCAAAACTATACAGCTAATTTCGTGGGGATCATGAACATGTGTACCAAATTTCAAGTCAATAGCGTAAAATTTGCGGCCGCTATCGCACGACAGACAGACAGACGGAACACAAAATCCTTTTGAGTCTCAACAGAGGGCCTCCACTGAAAAAATTGCAAGTCAATTGCAGTTTCGGCAAAAATTGGAAGTCAATAGCTTGATTTTTGCGGTGGTTATCGCGGTACATACAGATTCTTCCCATAGGCCGTAATTATAGAAACACTTTGACGTGTCCCTGTACACGAACTACAAATGGAATACACACCTAAAACTATACAGCTAATTCTGTTGGGCTCATGAATATGTGTACCAAATTGCAAGTCAATAGCGTGAATTTTGTGGCCGCTATCGCGATACATACAAATTCTTCCCTTAAGGTGTAATGATAAGAGAAACTTTGGCGTGTCCCTGTATACGAACTACAAATGGAATACATACCAAAAACTATACAGCTTATTTTATGAGACTCTTGCATATGTGTACCAAATTTCAAGTCAATACCGCTATTTTTGCGGCCGCTACCGCGATACATACAAATTCCTCCCGTAGGCCGTAATGATAAGAAAAATTTTGGCGTGTCCCTGTACACGAACTACAAATGGAATACACACCTAAAACTATACAGCTAATTCCGTTGGACTCATGAATATGTGTACCAAATTGCAAGTCAATAGCGTGATTTTTGTGGCCACTATCGCGATACATACAAATTCCTCCCTTGGCCGTAATGATAAGAAAAACTTTAGCGCGTCCCTGTATACGAATTACAAGTGGAATACATACCAAAAACTATACAGCTGATTTCGTGGGGCTCATGAACATGTGTACCAAATTCCAACTCAATAGCGCTATTTTTGCGGCCGCTATCGCGATACATACAAATTCCTCCCATAGGCCGTAATATGATAAGAAAAACTTTGGCATGTCCCTGTATACGAACTATAAATGGAATACATACCAAAAACTATACAGCTGATTTTATGGGGCTCATGAATATGTGTACCAAATTTCAAGTCAATAGCGCTATTTTTGCGGCCGCTATCGCGATACATACAAATTCCTCCCATAGGCCGTAATGACAAGAAAAACTTTGGCGTGTCCCTGTATACGAACTACAAATGGATTACATACCAAAAACTATACAGCTGATTTCGTGGGGCTCATGAACACGTGTACCAAATTTCAAGTCAATAGCGCTATTTTTGCGGCCGCTATCGCGCGACAGACAGACAGGCACACAGATACAGCCCAAAACCGTTTTGAGTCTCAACAGAGGGCCTCCACTGATGTTTCGGCAACTAGTTGGAATCAAGCCAAAAATAAAAGAATCTTGCAAAAAAAGTTTATCGTTGACTTTAAATATGAAATGAGTTTTAAAATTCTATAAAACATTCACTCCCGATGATGCCGCGTAAATTACTAGGTTATTGACTGTTCGTTTACAGGGCTACACAAAAGAACTAGATAAAAGTTCGACAATTGTTACAAATTGATGGAAGTATATTTCAGGCTGGGCCATGTATGATTACTACAGGATTATATTTAGATGCACCATGTGGTCTGTACATAATCTTCGAAAGATATACAGGGCTGCAGATATTTAAGCGATAACATTCTTTTTAGTTGTTAGTGGACGGACTTTACTAATAATATTTTACCATTTCCAGGATAGCTGTTCGGGAATTGAAATAATTTCCTCATAGAGATATGGTAAATAAGGTATGTTTTAAGCTAAATATTCATCGCTTGTTTTATGTATATTTACACGTTTTGAGGCTTCCTGATTACCGTAGTCAAGTTTTTTAACGTTTGATCTTTGTCTATGTCTCTTAGATTAACTTAAAAACGAATAATTTTAGGAGATCCAAATGTTGTATTTTGAAGTTAATATAAAATTGTTGCTGGAAAATTTGATCAAGAATGATAAGTTTCAAGAAATGTTACGTGTGAAAATTGTCTGTATAATTTTGAGTAAACTTTAAATTTCAATAACAGATTTAAATTCAATATAAATGTAGGTTCATTAATGAAACGGGGGTGGTGGTGGTGGTGGGGGGGGGGGTTGAGGGTGGTGGTAGGCCCCTCTCACACAGAACTTATTATCATATAAAACTCTTCCGAAGCCTAATTTGAATTGTTTAACATAGGTTTACATAACAGTACTCATTATCTTACCTCTTAATCTCCAACCTGTATTGTATTTATAGTATTGAATTCCAGGGTAACGGAAAGTCGGGTGAGTGACACACCAGATTGTTTACCTTAAAAAAGAAATCTTAAAACTAAGAAAAATCAATTTTTAAAAATCGATAATCTAAATTGTTGAGAATTTCCTGAATGTGAAAACGAAATTTAAAAATGTGCATTAGTTAACGACTTATAACGGGGCAAATTTCCCCATAGAATAACAATGACTTTGGCTTTTGGAGGCGATAAACAGACAATCTCCTTAAATGAAAGTTTTGTCTATGATATTAAAATTACGCATTAAATGCTGCGAATTAAAATTTGATTTTGCTTACTGATAAGGTTCGGAAAAATAACCTTTTTAACACTTTCCAACAAGCTTGAAAAGTGTTTATGACTTCGGTTTGTCTGTCTGTCTGTCCGCGCTCTAACTCATGTAAATATTTATGGAATTTCTTGAAAGTGATATATGTTATACAAGTTCCCTTTCGGACGTTCCCAATTGAAAATGGAGTTTATACCTCTACTGGTTTGTGTACAGGGACAACCGAAAGTATTTCAAAGTATTGTGTTCTATGAGAGGTATTTCTATAAACCATATTTTCATACCTTTACTGTAGACATATATGAATGAAACTGAAATATGTTATTCAAGTTCGCTATTGGATGTTTCCTGTATAAAATGGAGGAAATACCATCATCGGTTTATGTACAGGGACACTCAAAAGTATTCTAAAGCATTGAGAGATATTTCTATAAATCAAATTTAAATAACTTTACTTTCCACGAAGGTTTTTGGAAATTGAAATATGTTATTTATACGCACAAAAGAATATGCTTCGCACAGAATATAGCATGATTAGCATTAGATTTACAGGGTGGCACAAAAATATCTAGTTACATTAACAGCTATTAATAAAAAAATTGCTACAATTGTACTTTCGTTTACGTTAAGCGTTTTTAACACTTTCTAACACTTTTCAAGTGTGAATAAGATTTCAGTTTTGTGTATCTGCCTGTCCGTCTGTCCGAGCTCTAACTCCCGTAAACACTTATGGAATTTCTTGAAACTGAAATATGTTATTCAAGTTCACTATCGGACGTTCCCTATTGAAAATGGAGTTTATACCTCTACTGGTTTGTGTACAGGGACACCCGAAACTATTTCAAAGCATTGTGTTCTATGAGAGGCATTTCTATAAACCATATTTTCATACCTTTACTGTAGACATATCTTTATTAAATTGAAAAATGTTATTCAAGTTCACTATTGGATGTTTCCTGTATAAAATGGAGGAAATACCACCGCCAATTTATGTACAGGGACACTTCAAAGTATTCCAAAGCATTGCGTTCTATGAAAGATATTTCTATAAATCAAATTTTAATAACTTTACTTTCCACGAAGTTTTAGGAAATTGAAATATGTTATTTATATGCACGAAAAAAAAAAAAAAAATGCTTTGCGTAGAATATAGCATGATTAGCATTAGATTTACAGGATGACACAAAAATATCCATTTATATTAAGAGCTATTAATAAAAAATTGCTAGAATTGTACTTTCGTTTACATTAAGTGTTTTTAACACTTTCTAACATTTTTTAAGTGTGAATATGATTTCAGTTTGTGTATGTGTTGTGATGACCCCCCTCTTCCTTCACCGAGTCTTGTTGGAGTTCCCATGGTCTTGATTGACGGCAGCGCCTGGAAGTCTGGACTTTTGAAAGGAGTTGGTGGCTAGCGTGGCTTTGAGTTCTTCCGACATCATTCAATCCTGATTTCACGCTTCCCTTTGACTTTTCCGACGACCCTAGCACATCCCATGGGAGGAGGCGACAGAGCGGCGCCCATCTTACGGTCAAGCGACTGGCCGGCGAATGTTCCTAGGAGGTGATTTGGAACGATAACCACCTATGAGGAGCCTGATTGCATCAGGGGGTTGGACCCCTATCTCAAGGCCCGGGGAGAGACCAGAGAAAGGAGATGACCTCGAGCATTGAGAAGAGTAAGATTTGATCTTGGAGATCTGAGAGGAGGCAGGAGCCTAATATGGACTATTAACATTTTAATCAGGCATGAGGCCTATCAATACTAGATTTTCTTCAATTGTACATATTGTAAATTTTTGTAAATGTTTCTTTATTAAACCCTAGAAATGTCCAAATGGCTTTTTAATCCTGCCCAATCTTTTATCTTTTTAATTGTTCTTAGCTGCTTTTACTCCGACGCTACCACAGCTAAGATAAATGGTGGCAGCTACTTGGGATACATTTGAACTACTGTTAAAGTTCATGATCCAATGCCACTCTTCAACATTGACAGTAAAATATTTGATACGTGTGTGCAGTTTTGATGACACATCGCTACTGTTGATGACATACAGCCGAGAAGGACAAGTGACGACTCATTGTTCCAGTTCTCCGAGATGTCAACAAAAACAGGTGAGTCCCATTCTCTTTCCTACGGAGAGGTCATTTAATTAATCGTTTTATTTTAATTTAAAATTGTCGTAGGTTTTAAAAGTTGGGAAATTTTTATCCATGTCAAATTTTATGAAGTATTTAGTTACGTCAATGTTGTAGAGTAGGGTAACATTTATTTAAATTGCATTGATTTTTTGTATTTTTTAATTATGTTTAAATTGTTTTAAAATATATTTTGAAATCAACTTACTAGTTTTGATGTATAAGAATTAATCGCGATAAACTCAGTTTTAAACAGAAAAGTTATAATCAGATTTTAGAGACAATATTATTTTTATTTTGTTTTTAAAAGTGACTTGAAAATCGAGTTTAATGTTATAGAATTCTTTTTAAATGATTTCTGAATTTTGAATTTGTGGGTAAATTCAAAGAATGTTGGTAAAGTTGATATTGAGGAAAATTATTTGAGAATTTTATTTAACTTTAGCGGAAATTGCTAAAGGTTAGAAAATCTTTGCACTGTTAAAATTATCTGATATAAAATAGACATTTTAGGACTGAAATTAACGGGATTTGTTAATTGGGAAATCAGTCATAATAATTTATGTTTTCTTACTGTTAAAGTGAGTGGGTTTTTATTATATCTGGTGATAATTGAAAAAAAAAAAAATGTGCTGAAAGTTGTTATTTCTCTTTTCTATTTCTCTTTTGTATTTATTGTATTGCATGATATTTTGTGTATAATTTTAAATTTAAGTACAGAATTAGGAAATTTTTAAATTTAGGAGCTAGTTTAATTTTATTATTTCGGGCAAAATGTCTAATTTTGAAGATGTTCTTTGCGGTCAAAACCGCACTGTTTTATTAGCGTTAGCTAGGGAATTTGACACAGATGTGTCAGAAAAAGATCGTATCAAGGTGATAAGACAAGCTATATTAAAAGCGCCGGATTACACCGAGAAAGAAGCTAAAATCTTCTTAGAAAATATTCTTCAACAGAAAGAAGAACGGGTAGAACGAGAGAAACAGGATCGTTTAGATCGAATAGAACGTGAAAAACAGGAAAGATTAGACAAAAAAGAACGGGAAAATCGGGAATTTGAACTGGAAAAATTACGATTACAGGGCGCGGTAGAAAATGTTAGTCTAAATTCTGGAAGCTCCAGGTTAGATTGCGCGCCTGTAAATAAAGTGAATTTAAAAGATGTTGTACCTAAATTTGATCCAAAAGTTATGGATATAACTTTTTTCCTAATGATTTTCGAGCGTCAGGCTCAGAGAGAAAATTTAGATGAAAGCAAATGGGTTTCTCAGTTGTCCACTTTGGTTCCAACTGAAATCGCAGAGTTATTAATAAAAGAACCAGCTGAAAAAGCCGATGATTTCCAACATATAAAAAAATTATTGTTAAAAAGATATAGGCTAGGTGCAAATGCATTGAAGAAAAAATTCGAAGAACATACCCGTAAGCCCTTAGCTTTGTGGTCGGACCTTGTTTACGAACTAAGGGGTTACCTGGAAAACTGGCTAGAAATCGTAGGTGCAAAAGACTACGATTCGCTTAAAGAGCTTATTCTTACGGAGCAGTTGAAAAGAAGGGTTCCCTTAGAAATCCGTGATAAATACCTAGATAATTGGGATAATTTTAAATCAGCGAGTGAACTAGCCGACAAATGTGATATGTACGAAAGTATACGTTCGGATCATAGCGATAATGCATTTATATATTATGAGGGACATCAAGCCGAAAATAATAAATTCGTTGAAAATAAATCGTACAAGGATAAAAAAACTTCGGAGGCGAAATTAAAAAAAGAAAACCCATCTAAAAATTCCGGAAAGAAAGAAAGCAGTCGGGAGAAAAAATTCGACGAAAATTTTGATAAAAGACGGAAGGTAACGTGTTTTTACTGCAATAAACGCGGTCATATTCGTCCGAATTGCCCTGAGCTAGAAAGGAATAAAACTAGCGATGTTATTCATCATATTGGAGCAAACTTAGGTTTAAGTCATTGTTTCAAACCTTACGTTGATAAGGCGGTGATTAATGGGATTGAAAGAAAATATCTTAGAGATACAGGGTCAAAATGGGATTTATGCAACCGTAGTTGGATTAAAAAAGGCTATTTTATCGGAAAAAATGTCTTAATGCGCTCTCCCATTGATGAAGAAAGCAAAAGCTTGCCATTAGCTCGGGTAACTATAAAAGGAGGTTTCGGAAAAATTGTAACTATTGCAGCTGTCAGACCTGATGACATTGAAGAAAATTATTATGTCTTAGGCAATAAAACGGCAGAGCTTATTGAAAAACTCAGAAAAAATCCTAAACCTTTTAATTCAGGCTTTAAAATGCGCAAAATTCCGAAATGTAAATCAAATTTCGATAGCTATTGTAGTTTTAAAGGCGAACTTTACAATTCTTCATCTGAAAAAATTAAGAGGGACCAAAGAAATAGGAAAGATAAAAGTTTCGTTTCGGATTTGGAGTGTAGGAAAACTAATCCGACACTTGACGAGCAAACAGAGAATCATCGCTCCCCCGTCAACTTCAGTTCGGAGAAAGAAAAAATAACAGATAATGCGTTTTCTTCCCAAACCGAGGACAGTGAAATCTCGGAAACTAGTTTACGTCGATGTAAGAAAACAGGACCGGAAGACTTAAAATATTCCCATCTTAATAGTCCTGAATATATTCGTGTCGATATAATAGCGAGTGAAAATGAAGGAAGATCTGAATCTTTTTATAAACCCCCTGAAACGGTTGACGATGTTATTCAGGAAAACGAGTTAAATTACCGTATTATTTCTAACAACTCCGGAAGACTATCGTTGTTAAAAAAGGGAGAAAAATGTTTTCTTTTGAAGCGGGATTTAATTGCTTTATGTAAAAATGAATCACTCATGTCTGAAATGTCGTAATTCTGTTCATGAGTTGCATGTGTACATAAGTTTAATTTCATAGAAACATTTATTTTTATTCAGTTATTTTATATTAATTTGGTTATTTTATTTTATTTTTCTTTCTTAATGTATGTTTATAAATTGATTGAATGAGGTTAATATTATGATCGTAATGAAGGCAATAATAATAAAAATCTATGTATGCAACAAACTTTTATTCTGTGTATGCCTGTGAAATATTAGTTTTGGCCATGTGTTTGTTTAGGAAAATGATGTCATGGAGACTTTAAAATTTAATCGGTCAATTGTTGCAATATGTTGAAT